>JPKD01000400.1:0-50140 GCA_000750935.1 Pseudogymnoascus sp. VKM F-4519 (FW-2642)
GGGGGAGAGAGTTTGGAAGGTTAGGAGGGATTTGGGGAGGGGTGGTGATGGTGGTTGAGGAGTCAGGATTTGGGATGGAGTGGTGATGGTGGTTGAACGGCGGTCAGGATCTAGAGTAGACCACCACATACCATCACACTATGATATATATTGACCGACTACATATATTTTATATCCCTACGAGTGGCCGGAATCTTCAGCCAAGATAATGAATATGACCCTATACCAGTAGCGTACCAACTACAATTCTCACTATACTGAACTATACTGAACGCATATTTCCCATTCTCGCACGTGACCACCTTCCATTAACTTGCAGGCTAGTCCTGGGTGTTGAGGGGGGCGTCGATTTCTCCTCTACGCGGTTTTGCCGGGTAGCTGGGTTGTGACGTGGTGGACTTGGGTGTTCAGCCTTTGCCCTTCAGGAACAATCAACACTAGTCCCCAAACAACCTAGCGCCACGCAAACCTGTCACTCTCCTCCCCAGTGACTAATGTACTCCGCGTCATCGCTGGTAAGCCCAAAAGTTGCCAAGCAGTCCAGCCACAGCCAGTTGTGTCACTCCGCCTTGATTCGCCCTCGCACCCTCACACCCGGCTCGGTTTCGTTGCCTTGCAGCAACGCCTCCCATCAACGTCGTCCAGTCCCCTCCATCCCTCCTCCTCTTACACCATCCCAATCGTCCTTCTTTCCCAATAACATCATATCATAACATCAACAATACTACAAACGACTGTGCGCCATATACATATCTACTGCGAATTGATAACCTCCACCAAGCCCGTACCCGTCGATACAGCTTCCTGGTCGCAATCATGAAGGGCGCTCTCTTCACGGCGGCTATGCTGCTGGGCTCGGCGTCGGCCGGTGTCCACAAGATGAAGCTCCAGAAGATCCCTCTTGCTGAGCAGCTGGTGAGTTCTTCCTTATCCAGGGTTGGAGGAGACCATACTCGATGATCATCGCTGACTGATTGCGCTGTAGGAGTTTGCCAATGTCGAGACCCATGTGAGGAGTCTCGGCCAGAAGTACATGGGCATCCGCCCGCAAACCCACGTCGATGCCGTCTTCCAAGAGCCATCGTCCGTTAAGCAGGGCGGCCACCTCGTCCCTGTCAGCAACTTCTTAAACGCACAGTGTAAGCCATCTCCAAATCCGTGACGTACCGTTCCTTGGCAGCACAGCTAATCCGATTAGACTTCTCCGAGATCACCATCGGCAACCCACCACAGTCATTCAAGGTCGTCCTCGACACCGGCAGCTCCAACCTCTGGGTGCCATCCCAGTCCTGCGGCTCCATCGCCTGCTACCTCCACAGCAAGTACGACTCGAGCGAGTCGACCACCTACGAGAAGAACGGCACCGAGTTCGCCATCCAGTACGGCTCCGGCAGCGTCAGCGGCTTCATCTCCCAAGACCAAGTCAACATCGGCGACCTAGTGATCAAGGACCAACTCTTCGGCGAGGCCGTCGAGGAGCCCGGACTCGCCTTCGCCTTCGGTCGCTTCGACGGCATCCTCGGCCTCGGCTTCGACACCATCTCCGTCAACAAGGTCGTCCCCCCCTTCTACAGCATGATCGACCAGGGCCTCCTCGACGAGAAGGTCTTCTCCTTCTACCTCGCCGATGACAAGTCCCAATCCGAGGCCGTCTTCGGCGGAATCGACAAGTCCCACTACACCGGCGAACTGACCTACATCCCCCTCCGCCGCAAGGCCTACTGGGAGGTCGACTTCGACGCCATCTCCTTCGGCAAGGTCAGGGCGGACCTCGACAACACCGGCGTCATTCTCGACACCGGAACCTCGCTCAACACCCTCCCCTCCTCCCTGGCTGAGCTCCTCAACAAGGAGATCGGCGCCGAGAAGGGGTATAACGGCCAGTACAGCATCGACTGCAAGAAGCGTGATGATCTCCCAGATATCACATTCACCCTCGCTGGTCATGATTTCGCGCTCGGCGCGCATGATTATATCCTTGAGATGGGAGGAAGCTGTGTGTCTACCTTTATGGGAATGGATATGCCCGAGCCGGTTGGCCCGTTGGCTATCCTTGGTGATGCGTTCTTGAGGAGGTGGTACAGCGTGTATGATCTCGAGAAGGGTGCTGTTGGACTGGCTGCTGCGAAATAGATGGGGCGTAGCATATTGAGAAGCTAGAGGGGGATAGTGGGGGTGGGAAGAGGGTTGATATAGTGGATTGGATGGGGAGAAGAGAGTGCAGCTTGTGACGTCGGTTGTTTCGTCTTTACTTGTCTGTGTTTTTTTTCTTTTGCTTGTTCCGTTTCCTTTCGCATTCTCTTTCTCCTTCTGTGAGAACACAGCATGCTGCTGCTTTTTTTTGTGAAACTTTTTTTTTTTGGATCTGAGATTCGAGAAGGGGGGTTAATTCGAGCAAATGCATATTGTCAACCATCTATCTCCTTTTATATCTGGGTATACGTGAAAGTGACTGTGCTGGTGACTGTGATAAATGATAATGACTTAATTGTGTTACACAAGGACTAGCACTACACAAGGACCTATCTTTTGTAAATACAGCCTCCAGGCCACAACCAAGGGGCAGGGATACACCCCAACACCCCCCATCCCTCCTAAGGCCCCAGAGGGCGATAGATATAAGCAGTATCAAGCCATGGCAGCATAGATCTCCTTATCTCTGATAGAAGCATCAAAAATAACTCTTAATGCTTCTTCTATGACATGGAAGCCCCGATATTAGAAGCAATCCCCGATTTACAAATATTAGCCTAGAAATTGCAAGTTATACTATTTGTTTCTTCCGCATAGACCCCAGCAAAGACTCAGCTCATAACTCGACATGGCGGCTCGAACAGGCTCTCTCTCCACTTCTGGATTCTTTCAAGTGTTACCAATGGTAATGTCACTTTTACACGGCTTCCAGGCTTGCTTTATCTCGGGGAGTGAATGTTTCAGACGAACAAGTCTTTAATAGGCATTGAGTCTTTATCTACCAGAAAGCATCCCAGAAAAGGTCGGCACGTCAATCCATAATTTCACCAGACTCGTCATTGACCCTTCAACACCCCGCTTAACGGTGGACTGCGAGATCAACCAACCTAATCTCAACCATTTAAACACATTTGGCGAGGAGAATAAGGTAGATCCCCTCTGCACAGGCGGATGATAGCATCTCCTGAAAGCTATGGCTGCTCGCGAACGGCCATGGGTATCAGCAGCCAGAGGAGCAACAGGCCGTGTCTTGAAACAAATAAGCTTGGAGACATTCATTGGTATGGTCAAGCAGATGGACGTCCCTCAATTGCGTTGGATTATGATGTCTAATCATATCAAGCGCAGATTCATAATTTACGAAGTGATATATTTTAACAAACACAAAGTTATCGAGAGATTAATTAATTCGTAAAATTCATATTAAAAATTGGTCTCCTGAACCCCAATCTTGGAAAGCATCTAGCTTATTAGAACCGTCATCAGCCATGATACTATAGTCTATGAACTCCTCCCAGTAGTTAAACCCCAAGTCTTCAGCCATTCTCTTATCCTCAAGAAGAGACCTGTGATGACCAGGTAAAGGTTTGCTCGGAAATATTGCGCCGTCGTGGGCATCAGTGGCCTCGGCCGCCAGAATCCAGGGAAGATGCTCAAATTCATCTGCTGCGGGCGATGGCGTATCCATGGCTATGGAATAGACTGAGCTTGGCTGACTTGGCGTTAAACACTCTGATGATATGAGCTCTGGGATGGAAGTCTCTTCGTCGATTAACGTTATGAATGAAGGGGTAAAGGTATTCGTAGACATTGGTGATGGTGGCCAATTAGGTGATTGTGAGTCCCCAAACTGATATTGTTGAAGATTGCGAGATGTGGGAGAAAAAATCGTTTCCATCCTCGATAAGCTGCAGGTTTCTTCAGGCTGTCGTTTAAAAGGAGGCGGTGTTGAAGAAGGTGAGTCCGTCGAGAAAACATATGCATCTATGTTTTTCTCACAGTCCTTGTCCCATTGGCAGGTGTCGCAACTTAGTGGACTGACACGCGAATGTGCTTTATCACTTTCGTCATCTTTCCAATCCTCAGAAAAGACAGCAGTAAACCCGGAAATTATTTCCCCGCTGTCAGCGAACCTCCGCCGCCGCGACCGACGATCCTTGGAGTTAAACTGCCATTTCCAATTATCAGAGAAGACGGCCGTGACGTACGGGACTCCTTGGTGGTCATTGATCCCTGGCGTTGAGGGGGATGTACGTCCCCAGCAAAACTGGCACGCTTTCGGCATATTTAAACAAATGTGTTCCAGGAGTATCTTTATTTTGTGTGAAAGGTAAGAGACAGCAGTCACATTCTATGGCCAGCTTCGTCTCAGGTTCCTCTACTGTTATAAATATACGTTGCGTGTTCTGGGTGACGAAAAGCCAATCGGATACCGTGTTGATAATATCCCTCTTTCGTGCGCTCGGGGTAGATTTTTAGAATAAGTGAGTCCCATCATGATCCGGAGCAACTGTTCCCCATCGTAATCCTGAGCAACTGCTCCATGGCTTAAGTAGTTTGGGTTATGTCCACCGGAATCGCTAACTGATATGCAGCTAGTGTTTTTGACAGCTTCCACCGGAATTTCTAGCCAATAGGAAATCGGCCACTGTTAACTTGGCAACTTCCACCCGAGCTTCCACCGGAACTGATGGCCGAATTATTATTCTAAAAGCGGGGATTTGGAAATGCAAAGAATACCTTCATGTCTCCACGCGGCGTTTTACTTTGAAGCATTCCAGTTGTTTTTGATTTTCCCAAGTAAATAGGAGAGGTGCGTTCCAACTGGGGTGAGGGTATCTTGAGCCGGCTACCTGAGGGACGTCGGCCAATCGCCCGGAGAGCGGGCGGCAGAGCGGCTTTTTACTTTGAAGCATTCCAGTTGTTTTTGATTTTCCCAAGTAAATAAGAGAGGTGCGTTCTAACCGGGGGGGTATCTTGTGCTGGTTACCCGAGGGTCGTACGTCGGCCAATTTCTCGGAGAGCGGGCGACAGAGTGGCTTTTTACTTTGTCCATGCAACGTCTTGCTACAAAGTTAAAGTTGACTCGGCCTTCGATTAAAGTATACAGGATGTGCACACCTCTGTAAGTAGTTAATTTACCACCGGACAATGGAAACCAAGCGCAACACTCAAAAATAGTCGCAGAAGGATATCATCAGATGCGTCTGTTGTGGGTAGACCTCTTCATTCATTGCCGTTAAGCCGTTGACAGATCTACTGCAGTAAGATACACAGCTCAACGAGTGGGAAAATTCACTTCCTCCCGAGCTTAAGTTAGCCTCATGGGATAGACAAGCTATGGAAAAAATACAGAATAGCACATCATATATTTTGCTATGCAAGCTTTAACGCTGCAAATATCCTACGATAATATACAGCTCCTGTTAAATCGCCCTTTGATGACCTACCAGGGGGCATCTACTAAACTAAACCTAGATACTAGTGAGTTGCTAGTCGATGCGCCTCATTCATCACTTGATGTAGCGCTGAACCTAGATATCCTCGACCTGGGCCGTTCACAATGCTGGAAATGGGCGCTGCGAACATGAGGTGTTGACAGCTATGCTCCAATACTACGATTGGTCGGGAACACTCCTGCTGCTACAAACGTGGGAATCCATTGCCTAACATCGGGTGTAATGCTAGGAGTACTAGCATTATCAGACTGATCTGGACCAAGAGTACAGGATTGCAAGGGTGGGATTGCAAGTCTGATCAAAGTTCCTCGAAACTTCGGGCTCAAAATTGTGGTATGGAATCAGAATGTTGAGATCTTAATGGATCTGATGCACGTTATAGCAGCTGGAGAGGTTAAGGCAATGTTATCACAAGATGGTAATTGTTGTGAATCGGATATTCTAAATACGAGCAGAGCAGCCTTTACATGGAATAGGCCAAACAGCAACATAGGTGTCAGTAAACAGGCACACGGGATGGGGGCGGACGAGTAGCTCTCGGTCCAGAATGAATACTGGTTACGAACGAGTTCCACCTCTCCGAGTCTGCCCTCTGTTTCTGAAAATACACAAACGCCACCACAGTCACCAGTTCCTTCACTCACCACATATGCGAGCTATGGCACCGACGCCTTTACTTCTTAATTCGATTTCTCACACGACTCCAGGGCCGATATGGATTTCGACATCGACCTTAGTACTATCCCAATGCATCAACAGGGCATGGAGCCCGTTTACAATGGGGAAGCACAATTTGGAGTCAGAAGCCTAGAGCAATCTCCATCGATGCGCAACATAGGTGTCTCCGCAGACACATTTCCATCGTTGGACCTTCCGGGGCAACTCTGGATATTGGGCCCTCCTTTCGCATTCCCTAAGGTCGAGATTAGAATCCATGCTATTAAATGTTATCTCATATTCTGTTGCTAGTTCATGACCCTTTATCCATTATGCTTTCCACTGTCATGGTGACCTCTTCGGGAACAGCTCCCCGCTCATGGACCCTCCATGATGGGCTTCATCATCGGCCGCACCGCTGACGGGCGGTTCATGGGCAGTTTTGCACTGCACTACTACGGAGTCCTCGAGTTCCTCACTAAACGCAGCATATCATCAACGCGTTTAGTGCTTTCGGAATCTCGACAATGGGCCTCTATATGAGCGCTCGCACTGCAAGAAGGTGTCGTTGATGCGGCTAATGTTCGATGTCTGCGCGATGGTCGTCTGGGTGCCGCTGTACGTTAATGCCCCGGTAGTGCATGGGATGCGATGCTAAACCCGAAGGCTGCCACGGAAACAGGGAAGGAAGGATAATCAGAGGACTTGTGGAGAATCGTGGAGAAGATGAGTTAAATCAGGGAGTTTCGTGTTACCGGGCGCCAATATGAGGGAGAACGGGCTATTTGATGTCAAGCACGAGATCGTTTTGGAGCAGGCAGAGGCGCAGAGGAGGGTGAGGAAGAAGGTTGAGGATGCGATTGAGAGATTGATGATCTTTGAATAGGTCATCAATCTCCCAATAATCATCTTTGATGGTCTAACGGTCATGATTTCCGCTTGTCATATGACAAAGCGCGGGAGACCGGGGTTCGACTCCCCGTCAGAGAGAATTGCCTTTCTGAGCTCATGTTCAGATACACTTTTTCAAGCATCAGTGGTTTAGTGGTAAAATCCATCGTTGCCATCGATGGGCCCCGTGTTCGATTCACGGCTGATGCACAATGAACAGTATCCAATTCGGAGAGATATATATTTTTGTACGTGGGACTTCGACCCGCGTGCTACTTTTATTTTATTTTATAAAAATGGAGAGCGGCAGAAAGGTGGGTCAGCTCCGCCGTCGGAGAAGCTCTCGGTGACAACGCACCTCTCCTACCAACATGAAAACCAAAAACAACTACAACTCTTCCTTGAATAGGTCATCAAACTCATGGACTCTTGTGAAAATTCAAACTGAGAGCTAAAACCGTGCGTTAAAAGGTAAAAAATTACACCAATAGAATTATAGTGGGGGGGTATGATAAGAGATAGGGTTTGCCTTTAGCTCATTGGTATCAACCATATCAAACTTCCCCAACCTCAGAGCTCAGCGGAGTACTAATGCGATTGAACCGAAGGGCAGCAGTTGTATCCAAGAAAGCATCCTCGGATCCAGTAGCTCCTCCTAAATTACTGTACTACGGGGCTGCTTCGGGATGTAAGCTGTCATTAAAATAACGACATAAGGTAACCGTAACGGGGCGAGGTGACCGTGATGGGGACCATCAAAATAACCAAATGAGGTCTTAGCTTCGGAAACAACGTGGTTAATCTGCAGTACTTCGGCAGTTGGCGCTACTTGTGTCTGGGGAAAGTTGTGATGGTGACTGTTCGATTTCCCCGCATGGATTTCCCCGCACTATTGCCTCGAGCCGATAAAATCCTACGTCTAATACAGCCCTGATGAAGTTAAGTCTGTTCGGCGGAAACGCGCCCCTATTGCCCCACTCCTCCCGAAGGTGCGCATGGGGAAACCTGGGGAACTTGACAATTCTTGCTTCGAGAATCGTATATAAACTTAGCATCCTTTCACCTGTGGGTGTCTTTATGTTCTGTCTTATATTTACAGTCAACCCATACAGCTATTATCTTATTCTATTTTGGATATAGGCTCAAATTCGCATTTGGCCTGTCCTCAGCCAGAAGTTTTTTCTCTCCCAACCAAAGAATTTACTGCTAGAGTGATATCATGGTTGGAGTCTCAAATGAGGCGAGCAGCTCGCGGATGCAGCAGCTTACCCAGGGCCGCAGGTTAGGCTTTCGGGGCCTGCTTGGCGCCAATCGTTACCTCCTTTTCTCCTCCCTCTTTGCCTGCATCGGATCATTCATGTACGGCACTGATCAGGGGATTCTTTCCAACCTCTTAACAGGACAAAATTTTGCCTCCAAATTCCCAAGTGTTTATAGTGATCCTGTGCTCAAAGGATGGGTTGTGTCTGTTTTGCAGTTAGGAGCATGGCTGGGAGCCTTAGTCAACGGCCCATTAGCCAACGCCATCTCGAGAAAATACAGCTTAACAGTGGCTGCATTTGTAAGTTTAGCAATTTTGTCTTTCTCATGCTCAACTAAGAATATTATTTAGCTCTTCACCCTCGGCAGCGCCATATGTGCCGGTGCACAAAACGTCACCTACCTCTTTGTGGGTCGTATCATAGCTGGGATTGCTGTAGGACAGATCTCCCACGTCGTACCTTTATACATGGCAGAGATCTCACCTTCTGAGTTCCGAGGAGCACTTGTTTCTTTACAGCAGCTGGGTATTAGTAAGTACAATATCCCTTCTTAGGTCTTTGATACCTAGACTAATGCCCATTTAGCTGCTGGAATTATGGTTTCATATTGGCTTTGTTATGGCACAAGTTTTGCAGGTGGCCAAGCCTGCGATGCAAACGAATCCGCGCCTTTCGGCGATTCCGGAGCCTGGAGTCCGTATACTGATGTTCCAGAAGGGGGCTGCACTGGGCAGACTGAACTCGCATGGCGGTTGCCTTTAGCGTTGCAAGTGGCTCCTGCTCTGGTTCTGCTCTTGGGAGCGCCGTTCCTACCATTTAGCCCGAGATGGCTGATGTCAAAGGGACGCGATGATGCATGCCGCGCAGCTATTAGCGAACTCCGGTCATTACCTCTGGACGACCCGATCGTCGAGACTGAGTACCTTGAAATAAAAGCTGCGGTTCTCTTTGATGAGCGTACAGCTGCAGAACTACACCCTGGCAAAAGTGGAATTTCTCTTACTTTCGCCAAAGTTGGTATGCTTTTTACGAACACGGGACTTTTTAAACGTCTGGCAACGGGTTGTATTATTATGTTTTTCCAGCAATTCACTGGCATCAATGCTATCATATAGTAAGTTCATACCTATCCTTGGGGTTCAAATTTACAGGCTAATCTCGAATTATAGTTATGCACCTACAATCTTCGGCAGTCTCGGACTCAATGCATCTACAACATCTTTACTAGCTACCGGTGTCCTTGGTGTCGTTGATTTTGTATTCACATTCCCCGCAATCTTTTGGGTTGACCGCTGGGGCCGCTGTAAATTTTTTATGGCTGGTGCTCTTGGCATGATGGTTTCTCACGTCATTGTCGCTGCCATTGTTGGTCATTACGACGGGGACTTTAACGTCCCTGGTGGTAAAGTTGCTGGATGGGTTGGAGTTGTCTTCATCTACGTAAGGTTACCCGTTGCAACGTTCAAAGAATGTTTCTAACTAGAGTTCAGATGATGGGCGCTAACTTCTCTTACTCGTGGGGCCCTGTTGCATGGCTGGTGCCCGCTGAGATCTTCTCCCCAGGCCATCGCAGTCAGGCTGTTAGTATTATTATTAGCTGCAACTACATGATGAATGTAAGTTTTCATAAGCTTCTCTCACAACATGTTTTATCTAACAAATCATTCTAGTTCGTTGTAGGACAAGTGACGCCCAACATGCTCGACAAGCTAAAGTACGGGACTTACATCTTATTCGCCAGCTTCTGTCTGCTTATGTTTCTGTGGGTCTTTTTTTTCCTGCCAGAGACGCGCTACAAAACTCTCGAGGAGATGGACGAAGTGTTTGGTGACAATTCTGCTACAGCGGATCGTGAGCGAATGCAAGAAATTATGGGAGAGATTGGCCTCGAGCAAACTCCACAGCAAATTGCCGAGAGGCTGAGCGATGAAAAAGACAGAGAGGAGTACATGGAGAACACAAAAAATGTATGAACATTAGCTATATGATAGACGTCTTCTTAATATAGAGGGCTCAAATATTTTCGCAGTTCGGCCGTATACTATAGCCTATACTTAGGTGCTGATGTGGACTACGTTTAGGTGGCAGTGAGGCGGAAGACAGAGAGCAGACACCTAAAAATAAAACGGGCAGTTGAAAGTTCTCGGAGATAATCCATAGTTTAAATTCGCGTACACAGAGGATACGGCCAGAAACTGCCCGTTATGAGATCAACAAGGGTAATTCATCATGCAATACGGGAGCCACCCACGTAGAGGATGGGACCAGGGGGGACTCATTTTTTGCAGAGAGTAGATATAATGCCAAAAGCCGAAACAGGCTTCTTACGACAAGCGGACACAGACATAAAATGTATCAAAATGGTTCTGCATAAAATACTAAAGCCATTGTCGCAACTCTATTGATTATAGAAATCTATTGGTTTTTATACAAGTTAATGAGTCTTGCCCTCAACAGCGCCTTGGGTTCCCTCGAGATCACTATACAATCTCCATTGATAGTCTAGGCTGGGATCGTTGAACCTTGCCTTAATGTCCAGCTCAGCAATTTTCTCCATGTCTTCAGCTGCCATCTCGAAGTCGGCCTCCAAGTTCTGCTGGATCTGCCAGTCAATGACACTCTTGGGAATCGCCGAGCGGCCACTGTTCACGGCCCAAGCTAGAACAACCTGCACCGGGCTCTTTCCGTATTTCTTTCCGATTTCCTGTAGAACAGGTTGGTCGGTCACTCGAGTCATGTGCGAGACCTTCTTGCTCCAACCGGTCTTTCGGTAGAAATCGTTCATGTTGCCCAGCGGGCTAAATTGGACGACATGGATTCCCTTGCTTCGAAGCCATGCGTTAAAGTCTTTTTGCTGGAGATATGGGTGAACTTCCATCTGATGGACAGCTGGTACCTTTGAATGGAGAGTCAGCAAAGTTATGTTTTTGGGTGATTGACAGGGTTTGTTAGTACTTACTGTATCACTTTGATCGAGTAATTGCTGGATTTCTCCCTTGCTGAAATTCGAAACTCCAATGGCCTTGGTCTTGCCCATCTTCACAAGCTTCTCCATTGCCTTCCATGTCTCTACAAAACTTGTCTTTCCTAGAATCATCTTTCCATTCGCGTCGCGGGGAAAACGATCTGCCCCGCGGGCAAATGTGCACGGATAGTGCATCATCAACAAGTCGACATACGGAGTGTCGAGATCCCGCAGGGAATCGTCAAGAGCACTCTCGACATCTTCGGGATGGAAGTTGTTGCACCACAATTTGGTGCCGACGAAAACCTCCTCGCGAGCAACGCCGCTTTCTTTGATTCCCTGTCCCACCTGCTTCTCAACGTCGTAGACGCGTGCTGTGTCGATTAGGCGGCAGCCTGCTTTTAGCGCCCGACTGACAGCATCGACTTGCGCATCGGCGTCTTGGAATGTACCAAACCCAATCGCTGGGATTTTAGCTCCTGTGTTAAGCGTATGCCGGGTCGACCTCGTTGAAGCAGCACGGCGGGCATGCCGTGAATGAGAAGACAGCACTGTTCGCACCTGGCTCCTCTTCAAAAAAGTGTTCAAAACATTCGATGTCCGCACAGGTAGAACGAATATAGAAGCCATAATGCTGCAAGTCGAAAAGATACAATAGCTGGTAGGACTGCGTTGTATTGTATCGCTAGTCGGGCCGTTAAAGTTTCGTTGCCAGCAAAAAACTCCGTGAACTTCGAAACCCTTATAGGGGTGCTATTCGTATTATTATTAAGCCCAAGTAAGAGACTCAATGGATGGGATATAATAATATAGACATCGTTGAGACGGTCATCGCTAGACTCGGGGCATTGCGTACATGTCCTGTAACCCCGTGTTCGTTCCCCGCCGCTGTGACAGTGTAGTCCTCGTAACGAGGCACAACGCCAACACGGGAGCTTACGGAGTACAGTGCTCCATCAACCTCATCAAAGCTAGTGTTGTAGCAATAACTACCACTTTCTCAGGGTACGCTTCTTCAATTGTCCGTTTACGGAGCACAATGCTCCATCAGCTTCAGCAAAGCTAGTGTTGTGACAACAACTAGGACTTTCTTCGAGTACGCTCTCCCACCCGTATATAGAAATAGTAGTGTTGCGGCAATCTACAATTATTTCTCGGATTACTCCGTGCTAATTATAACTAGGCTCAAGAATCGCATTGTAATTCGTAGTCGTTGCGACAAGACGCGACCTCTTGTCAGATTTGAGAAACTACGAAATATTGGGACAGCACGAAGAAAAGGTCTAAAATTTTGCTACTTAAATCAGGCAATGAGGAATAGACTTTATTGTTTTGTTATCATTACATATAAACTAGTAGATACGGTCCATTTTAAGGAAGTGTAAACCCTCCGTCGATAATAATATTCGACCCTGTCATATAGCAAGCAGCATCGCTGGCTAGAAAAACGTAGAGCTGTAGAACCTAGTTAGTTTACAGTGCATGAAGCTTTAGACAATCCACTTACGCCTTTCAACTCCTCGGGGTTACACACACGTCCTGCGGGAATCATAGACAACCATTTGTCAATGAGTTCTTTTGGTTGTCTTGTCAACACTACCAGAATAAGTTAGCCTCAATGATATCAGGCGATGAGGGTAAACATACTCTCAGTCATGATATATCCTGGTGAAACACAGTTTACTCTTGCAAAATCGACCCATTCTACAGCAAGACTCTTCCCAAGCTGTAGAGCACCGGCCTTCGAGGAATTGTATGCAGCCTGAGTCTGTGGGACGTTTACGAGGTTGGCACTGACAGATGCCGTGATAATCAGGTTCCCTCTTCCTTGCTTCTTGAAGATCCGCCCAGCTGCTACTGCGGTCCACATAACACCATCGTAGTTGACACTATTCATATAATTCCAGGTTTCTTCATCGTACTCCAGAGATGGGACGTTTTGGCACACCCCTGCGTTCGCGATGACAATGTCGAGGCGGCCACGGCCGAATTCGGTTGCTATCTGCTCAATCATCTTTGCTATCGTTTCTCGTTTTGTTACGTCAGATTGAAAGGCCTGAACTCGTACTCCTGTTCTTTCAGCAATCTTGGCTGCGATCTCATGGGCATCGGTTGCTTTATGGTAGATAATTGCAACGTCGGCTCCAGCCTCAGCGAGACCAGTGACGACTTGACGACCGATACCCCCTGAGCCACCTGTAACCAGTGCTATTTTGCCATTGAGGGAGAACTGCGATAACACAGGCGTATTGAGGTCAGCCGGCTGGTAGAGAGGCATATTGAAAGATTGGTCAAAAGGCGTTCTGAATTAAAAATAGAGGTCGAACAAGACGAACTGAGCGAGAAATGCGGACAATACTGTTGGCAGGGAACTGCTTCTTTATTACCAGCCACGAGACAATTCTCCCTCTGTTCCTAAGCCATTCTTTATAACCCACGCAAGGAGATCTCCCGGCAAGTAAATACACGCTACACGAAGATTATATCAAAAGCCTCTATCAATCTGTTGTTAGTTTGAATTGCGAATTACTCTTCGGAAGCTGGTGTCGATTGGCAGTTCCCCGGTTCAGCCACGAAGCGCTTAGCACCCCTCGGGACGAGGCCATACTCGTAACGGGGTCTCTCACTATCAGGGTTTAATTCACAATCAAAATCAATTCCCGGGTCCGCACATGTCTACAACATGAAAAGTGGATTTGCCACGCGCCAATTCCCCATGGGGCCCCGCGGATTTGACAGGACCTAGAGCGACTACCGTCCCCAGGATCGGGATTGCGATTATCATTAATGCATCAGCTTATGTCCAATTTCCGGAAACATATAACTACTTATAACTCTCTAATTCCTCATAGAAATCCTGTACAATGTATATATAGACCTAGCTACGCTCTATATGCGCTGGCATAGCAAGTGTTTAAGATATCAATATTTTTTAGAACTTGTTTTACATTTTGTCATATTCCCTCGCAAGCAGGATGGGGTTCTTTTCCTTGGATCAGCACCAAGGGTGGATGGTACAATCAAAATTGGAGAAAGGTCGTCTTCTGTTTGCCGCCAATTGCCTGGCTGGCATGTCCATATTCTTCTTCGGTAAGTCTACTCATAATCGAACCCTGATCGAGAGCAGTGAATACTAAGACTATGCAGGTTATGATCAGGGAATGATGGGTGGTGTCAACCAAAGCCCGGACTATATCAACCTCATGAAGTTCGGCTATGTCGACGATGCAGGCGTTCCTGTTGTCACAGATACCCTCTTACAGGGGGGCATCATGGCAGTTTTCTACCTCGGAACGCTCGCTGGCTGTCTGTTCGGCGGCTACTTCGGTGACAAATACGGGAGAATCAACACCATCGGTCTAGGTGCTGCCTGGGGAATTTTTGGAGCTGCTCTCCAATGCTCCGCTATGAACTCCAACTGGATGATCGGCGCCAGACTTGTCAACGGCATCGGCACCGGTATCTTGAATGGAATCGTTCCGGCTTGGGCATCGGAGCTGTCTGACTATACTACTCGTGGAACATTCATCGCCATGGAGTTTACTCTCAATATTTTCGGTGTTGTCGTCGCATATTGGTTAGCATACGGAGTTAGTTTCATTGATGGTGGAGAGTCAGCATTCCGTTGGCGTTTTCCGATTGCCTTTCAGATAATCCCACTTCTGTGTCTCCTTGCTACTTGCTGGGCATTTCCAGAATCTCCTCGCTGGTTATCTAAAGTTGGAAGGAATGAAGAGGCCCTCTACATTCTCCAGAGACTCCGAGGCACGGAGGGAGCAGATGCCGGCGTCGCTGAAGCCGAACTTAATTCCATCAAATCCGTCATCGAACTCGAACAACATGCCGAAGGTACTACTTATATCCAGATGTTTTTCGGCCTCAAAGATGGAAAGCTGCATACAGCCCGTCGTGTGCAGTTGGTCATCTGGCTGCAAATCATTCAATGCTGGACTGGTATTGCTGGTGTTACCATGTATGGACCGACTATCTTCCATATCGCTGGTTTTGGGCCCGAGAAATCGCAGTGGATCTCTGGTTTGAACAATATCTTCTACATGTTCTCGACACTCATCTGTGTTTTCACGATTGACCGCATCGGACGCCGTTGGACTCTGTACTGGGGCTCTGTAGGCCAAGGTATTGCCATGTTCCTTGTCGGTGGCCTTTCCAGAGGTGGATTGGACGCAAGAAACGGTGGAAATATCAACAATGCAAACCAGTGGGGTGCTGCAGCGGCCACTATGATCTATGTGTATACATTTATTTTTGGGGCTACTTGGTTAACGGTGCCTTGGCTGTATCCTGCTGAAATTTTCCCTCTCCAGGTTCGTGCTAAGGGTAATGCATGGGGTGTTGTGGGATGGTCAATTGGAAATGGTAAGTGAAAGCAAACCCGAACCCTCAAGAATTATAACTGACTATTTTTAGCCACACTCACTTTAGTCCTTCCATATATCGTCAATGCGATTAACGAAAAGATGTTTTACATTTTTGGAGTTGTCAATGCTCTCAGTATTCCTATTGGTATGTCTTCGACTACAATTCCGTTTTTTATGTGGCTGAGACCTAATATGGAACAGTTTGGGCACTATATCCAGAATCCAACCAGCGAACGCTTGAGGAGATGGATCTTTTGTTTGCTGCTGACGCACCTTGGACCTGGTCTGCTGAGAAGAAATTCAAAGAGCTTAAGGAGGAGCGCGACGCAGCAGGTCTGGATGGTGATTTTGAGGCGAAAGCTGCACACCCAGCGAGCCATGTTGAAGATAAGAAGGTGTGAGAGGAAGAGGTGTAGCTCTAGGGGAAATATGTTAAAGAATGTTTGATAGTTCGTTTCATAAGCTTCTCTTTGTTTCTTGTAGTCCCGCGACGATGTAGTAGTGACACAGGAAGAAACAGCGCGAAGCTTGCAGAGGAGAGATCGCTAGCTTTTGGGTTAAACAACTTTATCTATTCTAGAACAAATACAGTAATTATTCTGATCAGCTTTATAAACTTATCTTGGATTGTGCTATTGTTTGTTTTTTATTCTGCCTATTTTACCTTGTCAGAATATACCGATTTTGGATAGCTGTCGTATATGGGTTAATTCTGAGTTGCGAGCGACGGTCTTTTCGGATCACCGCTAACGACCCGTATTAGAGGCCGGAGACCGTCTTATGCCCGCAAATTGGGCTGGACCGCCATACAATCAGCATACGACGACTATGAATTTGTATGATGCGCCGATAAGATAGTCGGAAGTCCGCCGAGCGTGTCTGTAGATCCTGGGCTTGGCGGGGGCCGGGTCCTGGGTGATGGGTGGGTGTAGTGGGATTTGGGTTCGCCAATGGGAATCCAATGGCGGAGTTGCGGGGTGTTGGTTGGTTGTGTGGGATGCCAGGATTCCCCAGGGACCCGTGCCCTGGAAAGCATCCTGGTATGTCGCTGCCACATGTGCCGTGCATGAATCCCTGTTGTCGTCCTCGTTACGAGGCAGGTGTGCCGAGACGAGGCGATGGGGATCATCAAGTTATAGGAACGAGGTGCGACAACGGACAGCTCGAGGGCATATATAAACGATTTCGTCAGCTTTGACCACAAAATACCACTCTTAGAAATCATTACATCGTCATTACCAGCATTATCATCTCCTTTTTTTCGATATACAACATTCAACCGATATCATGGGCAGCGAAGTAACTGCTGCGGCGGCCTCGCACCTCCCCGTCCAGATGCAAGTCAATCTCGGAGGAAAAATAATTGCCAGTATGCATGCATTCTTCCATTGCTCTGTCAACCTCAGTATTTTCTAACAAGTTTACTTAACTAGTTACCGGCGCAAACCGTGGCATTGGTCTCGGCATCGCAGAGTGCTGTTTGGCCAACGGCGCCGCAAAAGTATACAGCATTGACTACGCGGACGATGTTGGCGACGACTTCAAAACTCTCTCAAAAGTGTACCCGGGTCAGTTATTTGCTCTGAAGGCAGATGTGACGAAGGAGCAGAGTATCACGGAAGCTATCGACAAGGTGCTTGAAGAGGCGGGTGCCTTGCACGGTGTCGTGGTCAATGCCGGACGAACAAATCATAAGAGTGCACTTGAGTTCACGACCGAAGAGATTGAGGCCTTGTTTGCTGTTAACGTGAGTTTCTCTCCCTTCTGAATTTTCTTATATGCTCCCCAACTCTCTGTTAGAAATGACCCTTGCTAACGCGAAATGCAGCTTTTCGGAGCCTTCTACACTGCCCGCGTCGCCGCTCGCGCTTTTATCAAACAAAACGTCAAGGGAAGCATTGTATTTACCGCATCCATGGCTAGCTACCGTCCCAACAAAGTCGTCCCCTCGACACCATACGGTGCCTCGAAGGGTGGAGTTCGCAACATGACACATACGTTAGCCATGGAATGGGCACAGTACGGTATCCGAGTGAACTCCGTCTCTCCTGGCCTTGTCAAGACGGCTATGACCTACTGGGTTGAGAAGCAGGCCGATTGGGAGACGCAACTGAAGTACTATCGCGGCATCCCAAGGCTCGCGGAGGTGCAGGAGTTGGGTGGAGCATATGTTTATCTGTTGAGTGATTCTGCAAGTTACACAACTAGCATTGACATCCCTGTGAACGGTGTTATTGGCAGTAAGTCTCCATTCTACTTTGTCTACACTACTGTAATTATACTGACAACTTCATAGTCTGCTAAACGATTTACATAGAACGTCATGAATTAATAGAAATAGAGTATATAAAATGCAAAAGTAATTGATTTCTTATATGCTATGGTACATCATCGTGATTGTTTGATATTTGTGAGATAGCGGGCCGATTCTTATTGTCAATGTCTACTATAACACTCACGACCTGCGTTCTGAAGAGGCTTTTGTAGTTGCAGTGGCAATAGGATGAATCCGCCATGGGGCATATAAATAGTTCACATACGGCTGCTACCACGGTTCAAGAGCCACAGGGAGTAAAATGAAGTAGTCTGACTGGTGCTGTTGCTGGTAATCGACGATTGATCTTATATTACTCGGAGCTAGAAACAATAGAAAGTGTCTTTCTTGCTGTCACAACCCAAGCAAATCCCCTTTCAATTCCGGGCTTAACTGTGCCCTCCACATCTTTCGCTCATTCAATAAAAACATCTCCCCTCCTTTCCCAAAACAAAAGTTCGCACATCCACCAGGGACATAAACCTTTCCAATCAACATTCCTCCAGGGCTCCAGACGTGCACTCCATCTCCACATCCACTGTATACGTTCCCCTCTGTGTCGCATTTGATACCATCAGGGATACCCACATCAGCAAAGGCGAACAGTCGCTTATTGGCGAGGAATGGAGCACCGTGGCGGGTTATAACGTCAAATGCATATCTGTGAAGAGTTGTTAATTGGACGTATTCGTTTTACGGACAAATGGTATACTTACATGGAGGCAGCCTTCGCTGGAGAATAAATCCCGGTAGTATGTGTACAGCCAGCCATTCCCGCAGTATCCGTAATGTACAGAGTCAGCTGGTCTGGAGAGAAACACAGTCCATTTGGTTTCGTGAGGCTGTCATCCATCGCCCTGATATCTCCGGTTCCGGGATCGTATCGGTATGTCTGTGGGGGCAATTGTGGCAATGGTCGAATGCCCTGTTCATGCCCGTATGTTGGATCCGTAAACCAAATACTCCCGTCCTTGTGAATGACCACATCATTAACCGAATTAAATTGTCGTCCGTGATAATCACTTATGATCATTTCAGTCTTATACGGCTCCTCTGGTTTCATGTAGATCAGACCGCCAGGCTCGGTGAGAGAGCCTTGCTCACAGAACAAGATGCCTTCCCGATAATTGACGCCGCCATTAGCTAAAAAAATTCCCGGCTCGATATTATCGACATGATAGCCTTTCGAATCGTTGTAGACTCTCGAAATCTGAATATATTTCTCACCAGCGTGGCGCAGATGGTTGCTCGTGATGTATACTTCTCCCGTGGCAGGCATATACACGCCTGCCTCGTGAGCAAATGGTTCAATTTGTTCTGCGATGACTTCGATCGTGGGGTTGCTGCCCAGTATCTGAGAGAAGCGTTCATCGTGAAGGACAAAGCCTCCTTCCGAGAGACGGCCCTCGGCGAATGGCTCTCGGAAGTATCGTTTGCGCATTGAAGCAAGCTCCTTGCGAGGATAGACGATGCAGGACTCCGAGACAGACATTTTTGCTGTGGATGTTTTTTTAGACTACAGGTAATTTTTTTGGAGGAGTCGGGTTGAAGGTAAAGGTGGGGTGGGCCATGACCGAAATATATATAGTTTTGTAAAGCGCGTGTCTCGTTTATCACGCAACCTCCCGCAAACCGCCAGAACTAATTACACAAAGCCATGTGTAAAGTGGATAATAATATATGCGCCTTTTTTTTCCTTTTTGAATCTTATCAATAATTTTTTAATGGTTATTGAACATTAGATTTATAGGACAATGGAACGTGTTGTCGCAGTTGATAATTATACTATATGAATGTTGTGACCCGCATGATTGACATTCATTTATTACCAATTTATTACATGAATTCAGACAAGAGCCACGATCATTGCCCAAATTATCCTACACAGTGGACTTTTTGCATTGACATAGTTGTTTCATTATACTCGTACAATTGGTATTAACAAACTGTGTATCCGCCATCAACCTTTATTTCTTGCCCAGTGATATACCTCGACGCATCAGAAGATAAGAACGCAACGGTTCCCGAGAGTTCTTCTGGTGCCCCCATCTTGCCTTGGGGGATTTTGGATTCCCACTCTGCCTTTAATCCAGGGTTGTCGACAAGAATTTGAGCGTCCCTAAGGCGGAGTCAGCATCGAGGAGAATGACGAATAGGATGATATTGACTCACATGGCAATTTCAGTAAGCATATACCCAGGGCTAAGACAATTCACGCGGATATCCTTATTCGCCCACTCGACCGCTAAACTTGCAGCCAAATGCCTGACTGCCGCTTTGCTTGCATTGTACAAGGCCTGTGGCTGCGGCACATTCACAATGCTGCCAGATATACTGCCGATAAACACCATGTTTCCAGCTATTTGACGTTCCATCATGTGCTTTGCAACGCCTGTTGCGAAATAGTATGTACCTTCGACATTTACGCCCAACATCCGTTTGATCCGTTCTGGCTGGAAATCGATGGCATCACAATTCTCACAGAAACCTGCGCAAGTTACCAGATTTGTGATCTGGGAATGCTGCGTGAGGATTTCGGCAATGGCAGCGTCGACTTCGGATTTCGCAGAGACATCAGCATAGTGTGCGGTTACTTTGGGAGCCCTTTTAGGACACCTGTTAGAGCATGAGATATTGGGACGAAGTGGAAGGCTCACTTCTGATTGGGGTATGTCTCTGAAAATAATTTAGCAATGGCTACAGCTTGCTTTGTTGCCTCATCTTCTGTTCAGGAATCAGTACAGTCTTATATAGCCGTGAAGGGTAGATTTTAACTTGCTGTTTATGTCAACAATTGCTAAATCAGCTCCGCTCATAACGAGCGCCTTGCTCATCGCGAGGCCAAGCCCTCTCGCCCCGCCAGTAATTACTGCCGTCTTTCCTGTGAGGGAGAAGAAGGGCAATGTTGGATTGAACGCTGGCGTAGCAGCGCCTGCATTCTCTCGACCACCCTTAGACATTGTGCCCGATTTGATTGATCCGTCTACTTGTGATATTTGCTGGAGCTTTGTGTAATTTTGGAATGTTCTTATCGGAGTGAGGCTTGTACGCGCAAGGCTTACCCGCGGCCCACAGCGCAAAGCTATTCTTGCGGTTGAAAACGTTCGTAGGGAAGACATGGTGTAAGAAATATTTGTAGAAGTTCACGGTTCCATGAACATAGGTTAGAGCAGATACGTAGCATCACAAAAACTCCATCATACCGTCGAATCGTCAGAAGTTTATGGCAATGCGGGGTGAACAAGCAAGACAAAAGTGACCCACAAGTACAACACTAGGTCTCACCACGAGACGAGGCACAATCTTAGTCGGGGTGCGGGGAAGGCTAACCTAGATAAGGCCCTGGAAACGAACCCGCAATCAACAAAAGGCGGGGATCGACCATATCTCGGAAGTAAGTCGGCAGCCATCTATTGAACAACACTCCATGCAGCATGGACGTAAAAGGGAGTAGAGCACGCCTGCATTTATCCTCGTTCCGATACTTCTTCATTCCAGTGTGGATATCCACGTGGAGCTATGGACACAACACGGCGTCTCGCGAGTGAGGCACCGCCTCGAAAGAAACGAAAGACACGCGGTCGCGGGCTCCGCAAATCCACAGGATGGTAATTCATTTTTCTCTCCGAGCATCGACAGTTTAGCCCGAGCTGACATGAATCAACTAGTATTACCTGTAAACGACGTCACTTGAAGTGCGATGAAGCTACCCCAGACTGTGGACCTTGCTCAAAGAGCCGGCAAGTCTGTCTCTATGCAGCCTCTACTCAGATGCAAGGCTCCCTTCAAACGAGACAAGATAGTGCAGATGCAGATGCAGATGCAGATGCTCACAGAACCTCTACGTCGCAATGGCATTCCACGTACCCGGATCCTGATCGTGAGCAAGCTGCAAGTGGTTTATTGCGATTAACCGCCGAGGCTGCAGCGGCTTCATCATCGTTGCCAGTAGATGCAATATCCCCACCGACCGACACGCCATACTTACAACCCTCTGTTCAAGAGCAGTTTGAAGCAGATACGGAAATAGCACTCACTCCCCCTGATGCTGCTTTCTATAGATGGTTTAACCTGCTCGCTAGTGATCTCACTTCAGAAAAGGCAGGTGGAACACGTCTTTGGACATCTTTGACAGGTGTACCAGAGACAAGTGCGCCAGAGACGAGCGCAGTAGATACAATCGATAGTTTACATTTACCGGTATCTTCACATCAAACATCTACAGATAGTCTCTTAGTTCAGGATGTTTCTCTCCTGGCATCCCCTGCTCCGAATGTGTCCGCGTCTTTCCCATCAAGACCACCGTATACCAAACCCCCAGATCAAGATGAATGGCAAGGGTCCGAACCAGCAAAGTTATCAGATCAGGAACATGATCTTTTTGAAAATTTCGTGACCAAATTAAGTGCTTGGGTGAGTCTACCCCTGGTTTTTTACCCTGTGCATAGACTGACGATTGCTATTCAGATCGATCTTTATGACCCAACAAGGGGTTTTGCTATTTTAGTACCACACCTGGCAGTAAGTGGATGTCTTTGAGGCAGGCTAAGAGACATGCCTCTCTGTATCGATCACTAACGAACCCTAGATGCATGATGCCGGCTTAATGAATGCCATCTTGGCACTATCGGCACGGCAGCTGTCGATAAATATCAATGCCACAGAGGAGCAACGAGACCGCAATATTGGATTGCAATACTACTATGAGACCCTCCATTACGTGCAACAAGCTATGCATTACCATACATACACCGTTAGCCGTGAGCTCTTAGCAACGGCACTTATAATTTCTACGTATGAAATGCTGGATGATTTTCGAAGTGGCTGGGAGCGACATTTGAAAGGTGTCTTCTGGATTCAGAGAAGTCAAGTCATCCACGGAGATTCAGGGGGGCTGCAACAAGCCATATGGTGGGCATGGCTGCGCCAGGATATATGGGCAGCCTTCCGTGAGCATCGCAAGACTTTGAGTTTCTGGACTCCTGCAAAGCCCTATACTGCTATGACTTCTTACGAAGTGGCTACTCGAATTTTGTGGATATTCGCAAAGGTTGTCGACTATTGCTCGGAAGAAGCAATCCAAGCTGGCGAAGGAAATCTGCAACTGAGAATAGACAAAGCAGGAAGCATATTTGAAATGCTAGATGAGTGGCAGAATAATCTTTCGGTCGAGTTTGCCCCTTTAGCTGGGAGGAAGGGCAACCCATCGGATGTTTTCGAACCAATCTGGATACATCCGCCAGCGTTCGGTGAGCTACTCGATTTAATCAATGTATATACGCTAACCTGTAACAAAGGCAATTCTATCCAAGTCAATTCTGCTGCTCGTATTCTTATCCTCCTCCATAAACCTTCTCTTAAAGGTATGCGAGAATACATGGCAAACCAGAAGCTATTAGCAAAGGCCGCCGAGACTGTCTGTGGGATTGCCATGACTTTGACTGATGCTGCCTCAAGCCTGGTGTCGTCTCAGTGCTTGTACATTGGTATGTTGAATTTATATCTAGACAGGCTGCATATGCTAAAATTAGTCATAGCTGGATTATGTATTCAAGACTCTCGACAGAGAGAGGCTGTCATATCTCTCATTGATGCCTGCCACCGAAGGACGGGTTGGCCGACTCGGTCTCTAAGTCATGATCTCAGAGAAGAATGGCAGCAGTCAGATGTCGAATGATTTGACCTCTTCTGGACATCAAAGGTTCCAAGTATGTACGCTTATGAATTATGAGTTACGAATTTTAAAGACGAGCATAATCTATAGCTTGTAATGTATAACAAATATGATTTATCTGGATGAAGCAATTCGCCATTATTTCTTCCCGGGACCAATTCCGAGACATTTTTACGCCTATGGGTCAAAACCGAAGCCATATATGCCCCATAGTTATCCGTAGCCATTAATAGCATCAGATCGGAATCTAACCTGCCGAGTTGCATCGCGGGGTTAGTGACGCAAGAGGTGACCATTACCCGAGCGACGCGTCTCGAGGCTACCACCGATAACCGGACTATAGTAATTCGCCAAGTTCAACATCAATAAAACAGTTATCTATGAACTAAAAAAAGGGTTTCTGCCTTCCTTGTCCCTAAAACAATATTTTCCAGCGCACCTTTTATATTCCACCACCTTTAGCAACTATGGCTCCTCCGCCTGACTGGAAATTATCAAACAAGAGCAATCTCGTGCTCACCGCCGCCGAAAATGGCAAATACGGCGTTATAGCAGCTATAGCATACAACATCGAACATATTATCGGCTTCATAAAAGCGGCGGAAGTTGCCAAATCACCCATCATCATCCAATTTTTCCCTTGGGCGGTGACATATTCGTCTGGATTACTCATTCGAACGGCTGCAGACGCCATATCTCGCTCGCCCTTACGAGACCATATTGTATTACATATGGACCATGCCCAGGATTACAACTTGATCAAAGAATGCGCCGACAATTTGCCGTTCGATAGTATAATGGTTGATATGAGCCACTATGAAAAAGAAGAAAATCTGCGCAAAACACGCGAGTTGGTGGCCTATTGTCAGGAGAAGTGCATAGCGACTGAAGCCGAGCCTGGTCGTATAGAAGGAGGGGAAGACGGCGTCGTGGACACGGAAGGTTTGGAGGGAAGCAAAACTACTCCTGAGGAGGTCGACGAGTTTGTAGATACAGGAGTTGATGCCCTTGCACCGGCGTTTGGAAACATGCACGGAGAGTATTGGAGTATTGGGCCACAATTGGATTTCCTTCGGTAATTAACAACCGTCCAAGCTACTTGATTATCTACACTGCTAACTCTTTGGTCCGCCTCTTTCAGCCTTGGCCAGATCCGCACAAACATTAATAGCAGAGTTCGAATTGCTTTGCACGGTACCAATGGCTTCCAGGAAGATCTTTTGAAGAAATGTATCGCGGAGGGATGTTCCAAGATTAATGTGAACCGACTCGTTCTGGATGATTACTACGACCACTTAAAAGCAAATGCGCCTACTATGTCACAGACACAGCTTATGACCGAGGGGACGCAAAAGGTAGTCGATCTCACAGTGAAGTGGATGGAGATCTGTGGTAGCGCTGGGAAAGCAGTTTAATGATACATTATCAGAAGTTATAAAAGCATACATACAATTGAAGCCTTCGGACTTTTGAATGGCACGAGAACATATCATGTTTTATCACGAGACGAATGAAATTGGTGCCAATCACACCCGAATCTTCTTAGTTTTGGGTCAGTTAGTAACAACCATCCGAACCATCCGCTTCCAAATCCACGTTCTATAGCCATTGGTACTTTGCCTACTCGAGTGCCGTGGATTTACGTACGTAACAGGCAAGGTTCAGGCATGTCCCTCGGGCCCACTTCGGCCGGACCCTCATCCTATCCCCGTGGGCTCTTCCTTCACCTCCACACAGCCCGAAAGGGGCGTTTTAAGCTTCTGGCTCACCTATATGTACAGTTCCATGCAGATCACGGCGATGAGAAATGTCTTCGGCGCCTTGTTTATAGTTGTTGGTCTGGCATTCTCAGTGTTTATAAGTGATAATTGTACTTGTTAACGTACCAGTTAACGGGCCGATTGCCCCAGGTAACTTTGAAACAAGCCCGTACTTGTCTCCTTGGCTGGGGTCTAAATACGTGTCTATTATTGGCTTTTATTAGAGTGCCATTTCATGGAAGGATTCATGCGAATATTTGTCGCGGGGTTATGCTTAATGGGCTTAAGCGCAACTATTCCACTAATTAAGACATCGGCCCTTTGCTGCTTATATTTTTGTAGATCCTTACTACTGTTACTATATCCACAGTTGTCAAATAGCTTAACAAAAAGTTTATATATTTGACGATGGAGGCGTTTTGAAGGGATGATCCCTCACTCCATTCCGAAGGGCGTGGAAAACCATTGTCATTTGGGTACGATTACACGTCTACTTACACTAAGAACGTCAACATGAAAGCCTCAATGAAAATATGCTTGGCCGCCGTGCTTTCTACATCAAGCTGGTGGTCTCATTCGATGGTGGACGCCAAATCGGTGTTTGCCCACTACATGGTATGCCTCCTCGAAGTCAAAACATTTAGAGCATTCATGTCTGCATTTATGAAGTTAAGTGGTGGCTAACAAGACAGCTTTCAACTCTCGATCCGAATACTGATCACGCCAAACAAGATATTGACCAGGCCATAGCAGTGGGACTCGACGCATTTGCAGTCAATGTTGGAGCTCCAGGGGCAGATTTTTCGAAGAACACCTTGCGGCAATTGTTTGATTACGCGAGAGACAAGCCATTCAAGTTATTTCTCAGTTTCGATTTTTATGCAGCCGGCGACATAGGAGCACATCAAGAGTTTTTCAACATTTGGAGAAACGAGGCTGCGTATTTGACTTATGGGCCTCAAAATCTCCCAGTGGTTTCCTCGTTCAGTGGAGGCTCCCTCGGCCCGGATGTGTGGCGAAACTTCAAGGAAACAAACAACGTCTACTTGCTCCCCAATCTAGAGGGCGACGCGGATTACTACAGCAATCCCACAGCGTTTTTCCAGAAATGGGGTAATGCAATTGATGGTGTCTTCTCCTGGGAAACGGCTTGGCCCGACGCCTCGAACACCCCAGTGAATGTGACCTCGGAGAAGGACGTTGCAGTTAAGAATGCGGCGGATGGGGCAGGGAAGTCTTACATGATGGGTAAGAAGAACTGTCTCTAAATTCAGACGAGCAAAATCGGTGATGTTCTAACATATGACAGGATTATCTTCACTGCAGTACAAGCACTGCTGTGGCGATTCTTGGTATCGTTCTGGCGAGACCAATCTCCCTGAACGAATGACACAGATCCTCTCCTTGAAACCTGAACTAACTGAGGTCATGACCTGGGTAAGTAGCTTAAGCCTTTCTACATTTATTCAGCTAGTTAACTCGGCATTAGAATGATGCGGGGGAGAGCCACTATATCGGCCAATGCTGGCCTGAAGGGCTCACTGAAGAAATCCTCCAATACGGAAACTCGGAGACCTATCCTCATGACGGATGGCAGCCCTTAATCACCTCATTCATCAATGCGTTCAAAAACGGCGAAGAAGCCAGCCAGATGAAGCCCAGCGGCAATAGTCCAATTGGCGCTCTGTGGTACCGAGGCGTCATGGCTCCCTGTGACACTGGACTGCGAGGCTCAGGGGCAGCAGTGAATTCTGTCAACTATGCCGTCGTCCTTCCACCGACAGTTCAAGGGGCTCGCATTCAAGTCTCCAGTGGTGGTCAGGTTTTAAGCAATGTTCCAGCCCACGAAGGCTTAAATTACAACGCAGTCGGGGGCATGGTGACCGGCCCGCAGAAACTCGAAATTTTGGATCAGAGTAGCGCTGTTATTGCTTCAGCGTCTAGTAAAGTGGATGTTTCAAATGGTCCACAGGGCGGTTTCTGCAACTTCAATTACTACGTGGCTGGCCTTCAGTAAGAAGCTGCTTACTACCACGACTTATTCAAGCTGAACTGCCAAATCGTCAGACCCCGACGGCAACTGACTTGAACAGTCTAAGCGGGTAATTTGCGTTAACTCACTAGTATAAATTAAAGTGTATCTGCAAAGTAAACATTATGTCTACGGAGTCAAGATAACCCATTGAAACTCCACGCTGTCGTTGCTCTCCGAACTATCTGACTTTTTATTGTGTGGGTGAGACTGTTCCGGACATAAATATATCACCTTCCTAATATCGATGATCTACCTGTGAGGATAGCACGCGGACTTGTGATTCGTTAATTTGGATGTGGTCTTGCGTGCTCAACAGTGCATCCCTGACCGACGCTTTATTGCTTAGCTAACATGTGGAGAAAAACTAAAAATGTCACTTTGAAGGATTTGAGTCCATTTTACTGAAACTATATAATAAATATAAAGAAATTCCCTTGACTGGAGTGATCCTTTAATTCGCACAATCGTGCCGCCCTATTTATCCCTCGTTTGTCTCGCGTCTGCCGTGCTGTTGTTGGGGGTATTTCCAGTACGACCCATCATGGAAGCTGTAAAGGAGTTGAGCGAGGATACCACGGAATCAAAGGACACAGAGAGATGTAAGGAGGCAGAATGCGAGCAGGAGACAGATAATGGTCTCGATGGAGGGTTTGCAGCGTGGTCTGTGGTATTTGGCGCATGGTGCTGCCTTTTCTGTGCATTTGGTTGGGTTAACGGTAGGACTACAGCCCTATTGAAGATCTATGTGTGACAAATCCCTAACATAATTGGAATCTCATAGCTAGTGGTAATTTCCAAGAGTATTATGAGACTCATCAGCTACGCCACTATTCATCTTCCAGTATTTCATGGATCCTTTCACTAGAGCCTTCCGTCCTCTTCGCCACTGGGCTCGTTGTTGGCAAGGTGAGTGTTACGAATCCATATATACGGCCACACAAATAAGCTGAGACCTAAATAGGTATTCGACAATTATGGACCTCGCTGGCTCCTTATCACGGGGACATTCTTACATGTGTTCGGTCTAATGATGACTTCGATCTCCTCTGAGTACTATCAATTTGTACTGGCCCAAGGCATCTGTAGCCCCCTTGGGGCGAGCTTTGTTTTCTACGCTGGGCTCTCTTGCACAGCCACCTGGTTCCAGGAGCGCCGGGCCCTCGCCTTTGGAATTGTGGCGAGCGGCTCATCTCTAGGTGGAATTGTGTTTCCGATCTTGTTAACCCGACTGCTGCCAACGGTGGGCTTCGGATGGTCGTTGCGCATCTCAGGGTTTGTGATTCTGGCTTTGCTTATCATAGCCAACCTGATGGTTCGCTCGAGGATCAAGCCCGTTCTAAGGCCCTTTACCATCAACGACTACACCGATCCCTTCTCAGAACCAACATTTGTACTACTCATGTTGTCAGTAACCTGTGGATTTTTTGCCATGTTTATCCCAATCAACTATATCGTGCTCGAGGCAGTGAAGAATGGTATAGACGCCGACTTGTCTGGTTACTTACTTGCAATTATGAACGCCGGAAGGTCCGATCTACTCCTCGCTCCGATTTTACAATCCGTTCATCGCTGATCTCTTGGACAGTTTGCCAGGCCGTATCCTACCAGGATACTACGGAGACAAGCTTGGTCGATTTAACGTTATGATTGCCATGTGCGCCTTTTCAGCACTGATTTTGCTTGTCATGTGGCTCCCTGGAACTCTGGTTGCTCCCCGTTCCGCAGCCGTTTATGTTGTGACCAGTCTACTATACGGCTTTGCGTCCGGAGCTTTTGTAGGGATGGTGCCAGCGCTACTAGGCCAGATCTCCCCCGACATAACGAAGATCGGTGTGCGGCAGGGGGTCCTCTTCACGTGCATCAGCGTCGCGACACTGACGGGCAGTCCTATCGCCGGCGCAATCCTCAGTCAGCAACACGGGAGCTTTTGGGGACTGCAGGTCTTTGCGGGTGTAATGATGGTAGCCTGTGTTCTGTTTCTGATTCTCGCGCGGATAACGCTAGTCGGCTGTGCTTTGAGGGTCAAGGTGTAGACCATTAAGTTGGGCTATCAAAGGAGTAAAAATGGCCATACGGGAAGAGGCACAGGTTTTAAAGACAAGTGTACTATAGGTTTAGGCGGCGTCTTTTGTACATACTGTGTAATATGTATCCTGATCCTTGCCTGGGGATCGATATCAGCCATTTAATCTGATAGACTTTTGAACGGCAGGATAACATATCATGTTTTATTACCAGGCGAATGAAATTAGCGCCAGTCGACCCGAATGTTGGCAAAAGTGCCTCGCATATAACTTCCAGCAATCACAGGATGGGCTAGCTCGCTCAATATTGAGCCCATCACCCCTCTACCGTTCACTAGACGTCTATCGCCACGCCTTTTACATCGCAAATGAAATCTTGTTTAGAACGTCCATCGTTACAAAGCAATGTCAATGAAATACGTTCATCGGCCGATGTACTTAATCTCAAGTATTCTCAGAAGAGGGTAGGATATTAGCACGGAGATCAACGTAAGCTCATCGCCTACGTCTCCGCCATATAGGCCAATCTTCTTCGCAACTGGCGCGATGTACTAAAACAACATTAGTGGGCGAGTATATAGGAAAAGGAAATGACTGACCCAGGTCTGAGCCATCCCCAGGAAAGAAAATCCAATTCCAATTAGGAGGGACCCCGTTCCAGCAAGACCCCAAGGCATGCGCTTCTGGTCCTGCCAAGCACTCAAGTCGTATCCCCCAAGGCGTGGGCGGAACCAGAAATGTTCGATGAACAATATCAAGGCAAATGCAAGGGTCCAGTAACCTAGTATGGACAGAAGATTGTTAATAATATCTTCGAGGACGTTACGGCCGCCGTACGCGAGGGCGAAGGTAGCGGCAGACAGGAGTGTACACCAAACAAAGCGAGGGACAGCGATAAAATGCTTCCCAAGCAATTGCATCGAAAGGGCGCTGGAGTAGATGTTGACAATGACGTTGCCCACTGACTGTGGTTAGATCGTGCATTATCAGGTACTGTTAGAGGCGCACTCACAAAACGACAGGGAAAAAACTATACACGCAAACTTTCCCCATGCCGCTGGGGGTGACATTATTTGGAGGATAAGGGCGCCTACGCCGCTCTCGTGATAGATTGCAGCGAGATCGTGGTTTGCGGCAATAATGCCTCCAAAGTAATTACCTAAGATTCCGACAAAGATAGTTGGAATCATTAGGCCAAAGTATGTGAGTCCGAACACCAGCCATTTGCTCGTGTTAACAGGATAGTGGACATAATAATCGCCGGCAATAGGACACCATGAACTGCACACTCCAAAGATGATGGCAAAGTAGGATAAACAGCCCCCGCTATAGTCCAACCCGACGGCTAAGTTAAAGCCGGGGCTTGGAGTAAAGTGTTTAGATGCCTGCCCATATAGGACGCATAGTAAGATAGCGGCAAATATCCACGCATAACGCTCATAGTGATGGATAATAGCGATGCCAAGAAACGAGACAACGAAAGAAATGATGCCGATGATGACTATCCCGACAACGAGGGAAAGACTGCCACCAGATACTGCACGCAATAATTCACCTCCAAGGATGCTGGAAATAGTCGCATAGCCAATGTTAACAATGATGTTGAGTATACTACACAATTTAGCTCCCCAGATACCCAAAGAGTAACGAGCTACTGCGATTTGGCGCAAACCGGTGGGCGGACAAAGCGTGGCAGTAAACGCTGGAATAGTGGATCCAATCACTGTTGCAAATATAGTGAGGATGATTGACGTGTTGACCGAGAGGCCAAATATGGGCCCCAGCATGCCGATCTGAATAAGAACGGGGCTGCAGAGGAGGGAAAACCAAAACAGCATCATCTATGCGACAGTCAGACACAGTTTCCAAGGTAGCAGTCGAAGGACTCATCCCGCTTCACCGGAGAGGTTCATCGGAGAGTTTTTGGATATGAGACGAATGTGGGATAATTTACATTGAGTTTCTGGGGAGGACTTCGTTTGTCCTCGGGAATGCGCTCCACCCCCATGGCTTCGAATTTTGTGCGCGCATCTATGCGCTTCTCAACGTTGACGAGGAATCGTAAGACGGTATTTCCCTCGCGAATGGTGCGAACTTGCGCATCATCTAAATTCTCAGGAGGGGTAGTGTCCCTATCGCTAGATGTGGCGGCAGAGTCATTGTCTATTTGCTTGTGGCCGACCTGGTTCTGCTTCTCAACGTCCACTAAAGTCGCCATGGCGAGTGAAAGGTTCCGTAAGGGAAATGGAGACACGATAATCGTACAGGAGATGGTGTTAGTGATGAGAAGGGAGAATAGAACAAAAAGGAAAAGAAAGGAAAAGAAACAGCTGAGTCGCCCACGAAATTACACCCTGGTGCCAAAGAGAGACAGGGTGACACTAATGCACACACAAATTCCTAACAGTACCGTTTTAGATTCAAATGCATGCCTGCAGCTGCATTGCAGAATTGTAGGATTACAGGCGTTGTTATACCTGACTTTGGTTGATCATTGAATCCGCCCGCTCGCTTCTTCGCCGGCCCCCGCTACTCACCGGAATTGTTCGGGGATAAGCTCGCGGAACATATAATATTATCTACGCCATTTAGACGGCAGATAATGTCCAAATCGTGCTTATAGAGGTGTCGTATTCTGAATCTATGATCGGCGTAGTTTATCGTGGACATGCGGCTAAGGCGGCGGGCCGAGTAACGATGTACTTCGTAAATGGGTGGGTTTTCATACTTATCAGTAGCAAACATCCACAGTTACAGTAGGGCCCGAATGTAGCATTTACCTCCATACACTTAGTTTCAGATAAGTTCGCCGCTCCCAGCTTATCTAGCTTGGACAACGCTCCATGTTGTAGACTGGGATAATGAGTTTTCGGCCTTGAACTTTCAGGGGCTAGAACCACGGAAGCCCCTCATCCATCCGCACTAGCGCCCGTTTTTACTCCGCTTGTCACGCTAGATATAGTGTCAACGACGACAACATCCACAGCTGCGTCGTATTGTCTATTGTTTGAGCGATCAGGACACTAAAACATACAGCACAATGCGTCAGAATACAGTTCAACGCTCACACCATGGGTGCGCTAGGTGTAAAAGGCGGCGACAGAAATGCGATGAGTTACGGCCGGGTTGCGGCCGATGCATAGAGGCAGGCAGTGAGTGCAGCTATGCTAAGACATTAAAGTGGTTAGTGGCTCCTCGGAGTGTGGGAAAGAAAAACAAAGAATTAAACACAGGTAAGCAATGTTGTGGTGGTATAACGAAATATGGGCCTATTCACAAGTGCTCACTAACAGCTTTACTTTCACCAGAGCACTCAAAGGCTATAGCACCAATTACCCCATTGATTTGCCCAACAACAACAGAGGCGGGTCCATTATCTTGTTTAAACCCTCCAAGGCAAGGGTATGGGGTACCACCAATTGAAACGACGCTGAGCAAAGAAATCGATGCACTGTCATGGTTACCTTTATCCAGTCGTTCGTTGCTTCACCATTTCGTAAACAAGGCGTCTCACATTACAGCTTGTCACGCCCATATTCAGACGAGAATATGCCGACTTATCGTTCCCATGGCACTCCAGACACCGTCTTTACTCTATGCCACAATGGCGCTGTCCGCATTGCATCGTTCAACGCTCATAGATGGCACGCCGATGAATTTCGATCTCGATGCACTTGTGTCATCATTCATGGCATCGAGCCTTCAAAACCTTCGTCATGAACTCCAGGCAAAGGAGGGGGTCTCGAAGTACGCTCTTTTGGCAACTATCAGAACACTCTGCGTGTGCGAGATTCATTCTGGCAGAGCAGATGCCAGATCTTGGCGCGTCCATGTTGAAGGTGCGATAGCATTGTTAGGAACAACAAGGGCCATATCGGGTACCAATCCTGTCGACGATGGCGAGTCACAATGGCTCATAGGCAGCTGGTATGCGTCTATTGAGTCTCTAATGGCGCTTACCACCCGTCGAGGCCAACCAGGACCCCAAACAGAACAGCTTAGCCCAAGAGCATTGCTACGTGAGACACAAGCAGAAAATCGATATTTAGATATATACAGCGCTTACTCAACAGACCTCAATGATACCTTCAAAAGGATTAGAGCAGCTGCCTGGGAACGTCAGCAGCTAAATGCCAATGCGGATATCGCCATTGAGCCATCAAACCTGGATCTAGACGAAGAAGCAGATAGGCTGGAAAGTTCAATTCGAGCTATGATGGGAAATTCATCCTTTCGACCAAACGACCTACAAGTCCTTTCGCAGCACGAAGCACAACAGTTCGAAGCATGTAACGAAACTTATTATCACACTGCTCTCATTCATGTTCTACGACGTGTAAGGCAGCTTCCTCGGTCGGATTTACGTGTCCAGGCATCAGTGAAACGAATCATTGAATGCTGCCTCCAGATCACACCTGCGGATGGACTATCCCCTTGGGTGATGCTAACTACGCCTCTTTTTACGGCGGGCTGTGAGGCACTTGGAGAAGACCGTGCTATGGTTCGACAATTACTTCAAAGCATGTACGACTCGCTCAGGATCCGAAACATTCAACGATCACTTGGGATACTGGAAACGAGCTGGAGTAACACAGAAGATAACGATGACTGGGAAAGTCTTCTTGGTGAGAAATCCGTGCACGGTTCTCTGCTACAACTTTATATGATATCTAACTCCATGTGAAGGTCAAGATGATATTGATTTCATCCCATATTGAGCGAAGGCTCTTTTCTAGACTGCCCGTAGAGGGTTAAATTTCAGTCTCGATTAGTACCACCCTTATTCGACAATAAAACAAGCCAACCATCACTAAAACCAACGTTGGTTGACAGGTCTATCCACACGATAAACGACCAGGTTATGGATTGCCTCTTTAGTGAGGCAGTATCGCCAGATATCGCCAGTGGGCACCATAACATAATATGAATTCGCCAAGTGATGGGAAGATTGGGGTGGTCCGGTATCTCGGTCTTCGGACAAGTGAGGGGAAGGCGGGGTGGCGATGGTGGGTCCCCTGTCCACGCTTGGCGCTTATCGTCATCTCTTACAGTTGCCTATTAGGGACTAGTGTTACAAGACGTGGCTTATCATTATAACCTCACATGAAAATACCAACTTTCTCCAAGGGCTTCCTGATCTTGATTAGTATATATAGAACATTTTGCGCTTGGCTAATCCATTGAGTAACGTGAGCTTTTGCTAAACATTAGACCCCACAGGTAGGGCCCGACTCCACTATTGAGCTGGCAGTACAAATATTTCGATTCTTGGAGAATCCCCCGAGAACTGTATTTCCTTGAACACAGCAAAAATGGTTATGGGCAAAGTAGTCAGATGTTTGGCCTTAGGTTTATGCCTGGCCACTTTAACCGCCGGGCATGAGCAGCACGTATTTGTTGATCAAGAACAAGAAATCTCCCAAGACCGTCTGGCAGAATTACAGAGAAAGTGGAATGATGAGGTAAACAAGTCGCTATTGTACTGGATTATTCTTTGTAACTTACATGGACATAGTGGGCATTCTCTGGGATCTCGACATTTGCGCATCTGCCGCATCAAAAGTGTCTCGTCCATCCAGGGGAGTTATACGACATCGCCATCATTGGATCTCCATTTGATACGGCTGTGAGTTACAGACCGGGCGCACGCTTTGGACCACGCGCCATTCGTGCAGCATCCGCCCGCCAGACTGCCAATCGTGGTTTCAACCCCCGCGCTGGCTTCAACCCGTACACGTCATGGGCCACTATCATGGACTGCGGCGATATCCCAATCAATCCTTTTGATAATGAACTCGCATACCGCCAGATGACGGAAGCCTTCTCTGAACTCGCCCATCGTCCAAGTAAATCTGGTTCGCAGAGACCTCGTTTAATCACCCTAGGCGGCGACCATAGTCTTGCGCTGCCAGCTCTCCGTGCGCTCAATGAGATTTATGGTCCCGTGGCTGTGCTTCATTTTGATGCGCATCTCGATACGTGGCACCCCGCGAAGTATCCGTCTGCGTGGACGTCAGAGCAGTCTCATTTCAACCATGGCAGCATGTACTGGATCGCTTCCAACGAGGGTCTTATTGCCAATGGTTCATCGGTTCACGCTGGATTGAGGACTCGTCTTTCGGGGAGTGGATGGGATGACTACGAAGACGATGATCGCCAAGGATTTTTCCGCATCTCAGCTGACGACATTGATGATATTGGCGGTCCAGCTGGAGTTGCTAAGCTTATTGTTGAAAAGATTGGCACTGAGATTCCGGTGTACCTGAGTGTTGACATTGATGTTGTTGATCCCGGCCTTGCTCCTGGAACTGGAACGCCCGAGCCTGGTGGATGGACAAGCAGGGAGCTAATAAGGATTTTGAGAAATGTCGAGGGGCTGAACGTTGTTGGAGCTGACATTGTAGAGGTCGCTCCAGCCTACGATGGAAGGGGTGAGCAGACGGCACTGGTGGCTGCACAAGTTGTCTATGAGATATTGACTAGTATGGTTAAGAGGGGTTTGCCTGTTGCGAAGGTTTCAAGCTCGAAGGACAATGTTAAGTCCGAGCTTTAGATATGTTTTATATATACCAAATACACCTGCTTGAAAGCTTCACCCGTTATATCCACTTATCCGCGGCGTTCTTTAGAAGCGTAGAGAATCCAACTCAAGCGCAGACATATATCAATGGCTAGTCTCTCCCGCATGTACAGCTAGTCAATAGAGCGGGTCCTCCATTCCGGCACAGGTACAACGTCCGTCAAGCAAATAAAGGTCGCATGACTATGTCGAAGGAATTATTCTAATATTTGGCCACGCAGGGCATGATGTAAGTCTTGTAACTTAGCTGTAATTAAGAGGTGTTACAGCACAAAAATCCCTATGAAAGCTCTTTCAATTATATATATCTTTACATTGCTATGCTATACAACGACCGCTTCCTAAACTTCTAGGGCATAACAGACTCCAGCGAAGTATGCTCTAAACGCATCGGTTTACGAAGACGAGGACCAAACTTCTGCAATACAGCGTATGCGGGGATAACCAGACCCACACAAATAATAGCCTGAGCAGCGAACGACCAAGTGTATCCTGTAGAAGCCATTATTAGAAAAGACTGGATTCCAGTTAAGCATGGTGGGATATACCTGTTGCGTCAACCCAAATATTGATGAACCAAGGATCAGCGAAAGCCGAGAGCTAGGTGAAAATTAGTGGTGGACGAGTGAATACTGATCGATTGCACATACGTTGAGAACTACCGCATAGAATGTAATCACTTCATTCGCGTGTTCGGGGTAGTTGTCGACGAGATATGATGATACCACAGTATTACCAGTTTGGAATCCAAATGCATCTTTTGTTGCAATGATCAGTATAATAAACCACAAACTCGCAATCACTGGATAATTGAAAGACTTACATAAGAAGAAGGCAACTTGTCCTACCATCCAGTGCCAGTGATTGTCAACAGACAGTCCCCACAGAAGAAGACCAACTGCGGAGATAATAGCCGCTGGATAGCCCAGCCACAATCTCATTTCCGGAACTCTTTGGTTATTATTGCGCTTGGCTAGGATCGCCATAATCCGATCGCTCAATCTTCCAGAGCAGAGCACTTCCGCTGCGACAACCCCAACCAATAGACTAATAAATAGTAGACCTTGTACCTGCAGCGAATAGTTTTCATAGGCGGCAGGTTCCATGGTTAGTAGGGAACAGATCCTTGAATTTCATCAGTAAAATATTTTCGTCACGGACAACTGAACGTACCACCAGTATTGGCCAAAAAGGTATGCGCAGAGACTTATGACAACGGTGGGATAAGTCCAAAGCTTGCAAAACTGTACGAGCCCATGCCACGGTTTGGGATGAGGCACTCCAGGAACTTTCTTTAGGCTCTATGGCAAATGTTAGCTAGCGTCCATGAACTGTTTCTCTTTGTTAGTTTTCTTACAAAATAACCCAACTGAGTCGTCCGCTTAAGGCCAGTATCGTCAATTTTAATTTGATTCGTCTCAGCTTGGACAACTAATTCGCGAGGATAGAGTGTCTCTGGTAAGAAACAACACTCCAACACTAGTAATACCGCGAACATTATGGCAACATGATATCCGGCCCAGTATTGGTTGATTGTTGCTAAGAACGCACCAACTACATCAAGATTCTGTCAGCATATGGACTCTTGACCACGGAATTCCCACACCTACCAATGGCTCCAAGGAAGCCTCCGGCACCTATTGCCATCGTCCAAAGGCCAATGCGCTGACCCCTTTCGTGCTCCCATGAGATATCGTTGATAATAGAAAGCCCAACGTTGGAGGCAGGAGCACAACCCAAACCCTGGAAGAACCTTGCTGTCATGTACCCATTCAGGCTGATAGTCTTAATCGAGATGCATCCAGAAGCCACAAGCGCAATAATACAACCCAAAATCATGACTGGTCGTCTGCCATATATATCTCCTAGACTACCAGTAAAAAGCGGTCCCACAGCAAGGCCGAGGTTGGATATCGCGAATGTCCAGTTGACCTCGGTATATGTAGCGTCAAATTGCTCCTGCAACAAGGCAAAGGAAGGGATGGTTATGGTAGAGAAGTATGTGAACATGAAGTATGCCATGCACACTATCAGAATGCAGACATACTTTCGCCACAAGGACCAGTTCATGGGGTCCTGAGGATCGCTAGTCAAAGGAGGAACCAGAGGGTTGCCATAGGGGTCGAGTCTGGCCAATGCGATTTGCCCTTGCTCAGAGGCCTCTGCCTTTATATCGCTTGACACTGTGGTGTTGATACTGTTGCTGAGTTCGCTGGAATCTTTCCCTTGAGTAGCCATGATGACAATGCAAGTTAAGACGAAATGGAATATATAAATAAAGTAGCAGGCTTGATGAGTGCCAGTGTTGGTGAGATGTGGGATTCAAACACGTCCATTCGGATATATTTGTATTAACTTGATGGTCGTAGGATGTTCAGACCTTCTCAGGTGTAACCTCATCACTTATCTTGCACACGATGCTCATCTCCTCAAATTGCCGTGTATAGTATAGCCTGGATTTATATCCCTGAAATGCGGAGTCCCCGCAATCTCTTTATCGTTCTTGCATCCGAGACAGATAACAGTAAATGCCGATGATGCTTATGGATACATAGATATCATATCACCAGCCTAGAAGTTTCGCTGGATCTTAGCGTCATCTCTTCGAGTTGCTTTATCGGGATTAGCTGCCGATCGTTGAGCTTGATTGTGGGTGGGGTTACCAGGGGTTCCTTGGGAGGAGTCGACTACGATAGGCAATTTTAGCCCAATGTACGTTACTTCGTCTTATCATACTGGTATTCCATTCGACCTCTATATTCTTTTTGCACTTACGCTGCGGAGATGTTGTGGTCAAGCGGGGTCTGGTGACAGAATGGAACGATGTGGAACCATTGATAGTGCTCGCAGAGATACAAGGAACTCAAGCATGTAGAAGGCAGCAGTGATATCCTATATATATGTCGGTGGTATAATATTTGGTCGTGGTGCAAGACGGCGTAAAGTGCAGCCAGCATCCCCCTCTAGCACCCCGAAAACTATCAATCGCCAGAGATTCCACAGGCCATCGCCGTTAACCACAATGTCTGATCTCCATATCGAGTTAACCGCTCCCAATGGCAGGAAATACACCCAACCAACAGGCCTTTTTATCAATAACGAATGGGTCAAGAGCAGCGACGGAAGGAAAATTACCTCTATCAATCCCACGTACGTTTCGCCATTTCCACCAGATGATACGTCTAACCCTCTACAAGTGACGAGTCAGAAATAACCTCCGTCTACGCAGCTGGCGCATCGGACATTGACCTAGCGGTGGCCTCCGCTCGAAATGCATTCAATGATCCTTCATGGCGCGACCTATCCCCGACAGACCGTGGAAACATGATAATTGTGCTCAGTGACCTAGTAGCAAAGCACGCTGCTACACTCGCCACTATCGAAACGTGGGATAACGGGAAATCGTATATCGATTCGCTCGGTGATGTGGCTGAGGTACAAGGCGTGCTCAAGTACTATGGTGGATACGCGGATAAGATTCATGGGCAAGTCATCGATACCGGGCCAAACAAGTTGGCGTATACTATTAAGGAGCCGGTTGGAGTATGTGGTCAGATCATCCCATGGAATTTCCCTCTGGCCATGGCGTCGTGGAAGCTGGGTCCGGCACTGGCGTGTGGGAATACCGTGGTCATTAAAGCTGCGGAGCAGACTCCGCTAAGTATTCTATATCTGGCACAGCTGGTTAAGGAGGCTGGCTTCCCACCAGGTGTTGTTAATATCGTCAATGGGTATGGAAGGGAGGCTGGGGCTGCTATCGCAACACATCCGGGTATCGACAAGGTGGCATTTACAGGCAGCACGGCAACTGGGAAGGAAATAATGAAGATGGCGGCTGGCAACATGAAAAATATTACGTTGGAAACTGGCGGCAAGAGCCCATTATTAGTTTTCGAGGATGCGGATATGGAACAAGCTGTGAAATGGGCACACATTGGTATGGTCTTTTAATCCTTTAATACCTGCCTGGTTCATTTACTAACGAGCCTCAGGAATCATGTCCAACCAAGGTCAAATTTGCACTGCCACCTCTCGCATACTAGTCCAGGATTCAATATACGATAGCTTCATCGCCGCCTTCAAGAATCATGTTCAAAAGGTCTCCGTCGTTGGAGACCCATTCGCCGAGACCACATTCCAGGGCCCACAGGTGACCAAATCTCAGTACGATAGTGTGCTGGCCTACATCCAAGCCGGCAAGGAGGAAGGAGCCACCCTGATCTCCGGCGGCGAAGTATTTACCGAGGGTCCCACACCGAGCAAAGGCTTTTTCATCACGCCCGCCATCTTCACCGACGTCAAGCCAAACATGAAGATCTACCGTGAGGAGGTCTTCGGGCCTTTCGTCGTGATTGCCACTTTTTCGAGTGAGGAAGAGGCGCTGAAGATGGCCAACGATACCGTGTACGGCCTAGGCAGCGCTGTCTTTACGAAGGATATCACAAGGGCGCACCGGGTCGCTAGGAGGATCGAGGCTGGTATGGTCTGGATCAATAGCAGCAACGACTCAGATTATAGGGTTCCATTTGGGGGAATCAAGCAGAGTGGTATTGGACGCGAGCTAGGCGAGGCCGGTATGGCGGGCTATGCCCAGACGAAGGCCGTTCATGTTAATATAGGCTTAATGCTCTAGACGGTGAGTAAAGAAGTCGAGAGACGTGAATAGGGGGTTATCTAGCTAGTTTAAGCTACTCTTAAAATTAGAGCAATTGTACGTACATTGCGAGCGGGCGAATGGCGTGTGCGTGTTGTCGAGAATGAGAGTGTATGATGGGATGTGGTGTCGTCTCATAGATAAATGATAATTACAGCATGAAGAAAGGAGGTGGTGGGGAGCATTTGGCGAAACTCAGAGGCTTGGCGTGGTACGGTGGTTAATAATTGCCGCTCGGGATCTGGCTCATCTTAATCTCTGTTATAAATCGTGATATAAACCATCGCCATCAGTGTCATAACCATGAGTGCTGAAGAATTTCGCGCGAATGTCGAAAGCGGGGAGGTTCCGGTTGATTGCCATGATCGTGTGTTACGAATAGCATATATCTATTCGGATGAAGGGTTGTGGGATGGCAATGGAGTCTTCGATGTCTTGGATAAGCTCCATGCGCGTGGGTGGTCATTTGGTCGGGGAGATCTGAAGTTTAATCGGTACGATTTCAGGGCAGAAATTAAATGATTTCCTGAAGAAGACTGATTAACGGTGTCAAAGCACTCTGGATATATTTTACCTGGCCCAAATAGCAGCGGGCACCTATCGCTCCAACGACCAAACCGACGCCGACTTCCTCTCAGTAGATGACTTCGACACCTTCTACGCCCAGCACCACCAGCTGCTGAACCAGGACGCGTGGAGACAGTACTACTCACCAGCTTTTCTCGCGCATGCAACATCGGCTCGCTTCTACCGCCTCCCCGACTTGCAAGACCTACCAGACTCAAGCGGCCCGCTCGGGGGGCCACGACAAAAAGGAGTTGGCCACTTTACCAAACTTCCTCGCTGGGCATATAACGCCGCGCGGACTCCTAAGAGATCGCTAACCCTCTCCGTAGCAACCATCACTGAAATCGCCCTCTCCACCCTCCAGAAGAGTACCTTACGCCTACAGAAGGACCACCCAAGCGTTCAACCTTACTCAGCGACTCAAGCCAGCTTCTGGCTCAAGCACATGAATATAGATTTCCCCGGCCCCTTTACTAACAAGCAGAAATACAGACTCAACGAATTCGATGTGTTTGTCGCGCAAGGAGGCTACGATATATGGGCGTGGGAAGCACACTACTCGCCGAAACTATGGGACTCGATGGAAGCGAGAATCGCGCCCCTCGAGCCAGATTTGGATGGGACACTCAAGAGCGAGGTGATGTGGTGTGGGATGCCGGATGGTTGTTATGTTGAATGGGCGGCGCGGCGAATAGGGTGGGAGCCGGAGGTAGGGGGTGAGGAGGAGATTCAGTTCTTGGCTGCGGTTGCGGTGAAAGAGACGGAGAGTATTGAGGTGGGTAATTGGGACTATGAAATGCGATCGCACTTGATTCTAGGGGTTATGCATGCTGCGTTTGGGGCTGAGGGGGGAAAGCACGTGGAGGATCTGAAGCGGAGGATCGTCGAGGCTGGCATTTATGATGAGATTAAGGTCGAGCAGTGGATCCAAGAAGCACGGATGGTCATAGAGCCGTATGTGAAGATGTTGGAGGTTTGGCCTGGCACTATTGAGGATCGGAGTGGATTATTACGGCATATCCTTGTGGAGAATGGGCAGCTTTTCGCAAGATGGAGGCTTTCAGACACGTCCAAAGAGTTTGATTTCCAGCTGAAACCAAAGGAATAACATGCATCCCACCCAAGTCGTGCATATTCAATCAAACTTTCAAAACAAACCTCGAGTGCGACCTCGTCCCAGGTTGGTAGTCATACAGCTGCATAATACCTACGATTGCATGTACCAACATACAATTTAATACGTGATGTATATCCCTCGTCTATCGATTACATTAACTTCGTCCATGAAAGTCTTCGGAGACGTATACAGAAAACAACAGGCGTGGATAAATAATGGTTACTCCCCCTTTTGTCTACCCCTAACCTCTAACTACTAATCTACATCCGCAATACGTCCACCACGCTCCCTCCATATCATACAAAGCTCTACAGTCCAAACATACCCGACAAATTAACAACCACACACCAATGCGAATATATTCCATTTTCCCCACCCCACCATCTTTAACCCTCATATTATAGAAGCAGCATTGCCGCGCCAACGAAGCCCATCAGCCCACCACACACATTCGCAGCCCCTGTCGCAGCGGCCACGCCGGTGCTACTGCTTTCGCTCACAGTGCTTGACTCAGATGCCCGGGTGGTGGATGCCGAAGGCTTGGTCGTGGCGCCATTATCTGGGGCAGAGAAAGCAGAGGAGCTCTCGTTCGGGGTGGTGACGGTGGCTAGCGTGGTGCTGTCATCTGCTGTGCTGGTATCAGTGGGGTTGGCGTCAGCGGTGCTTGTCGTGATGTCTGGCGCGGCGCTTTCGGTGATTTCGATGCTGGTCTTGATGTCTAGGGCAGTAGTTTCTTTGCTGGCGTCATTGGCGGTGGTGGTGGCCACGACAGAGGAGACCACAGAGTCGGCAGCACCGGCAGAGTCGATTGGGAATTGAAGCGTGTAGTTAACGATAGTAGCATCAGTATCGTCAACGATCTTAAGGGCGTAGTCAGAGCCCTTTGCGATTGAGGAGTCGGGGGTCCAGTTGAAGGAGCCGCTGTTGTCGAGGCTACCTAGTTCTAAGTTAGTATATATTAAAGGGGTGGGAGGCGGATGGTAGGAGGAGGGGGCCAGGTAGCGGACGTACTGGCGATGGTAGACACAGTGGTCAGGGCGGCGGGGTTGCCCTTGACAAGTACCAGCGAGACAGCTCCTGTCGTTGTAGGAGACCAAGTGATGGTAAAGGCCTTGCCTGCGGAGATGGAAGTGTAGTCTGTATTCGTGAATGGGTTTGCTGCTGACGATTGCGCGGCAGCGAGGGCCGTGAAAGCGCCGGCAAAGAAGACAGTTGTGAAACGCATAGCTTCACGTTTGTGAATTTTGAAGCTAGGAGTATGTGAATGAGAGTAGTCGGTTACTGTCGCTTCCGATGTGTGTGTAGTAAATGAAAGTGAGAAGAGAAGCCAACAAAAAAAGTCCCGTATATTATCCGCAGCAAACAATTGTGAACGCGGCACAACGAAGACAACCGGTAATGAGGATCAAAAATATAACAATCTGCCAATTCGCTTTGATAAAAACATTCGATGTCCCTTTTTCTGCGCCAGATCTCCTGGGAAGGCTTCAATTTAAACCAGAGACGACCCCCTCCCTCCAACCTCTCATCCAGCACCGCCCCTTTAGAAAATTAGTCATTCCCGTACCAACACGGCAGTGCAGCGCAAAGAATAGAATTAGCATAACCTTCTTTTAGTTCCTATCAAAGAAAAAATGAGGTTAATTGTGTTTAGGGGTCCACTCTCACCAGATAGCTGGGAATCCGCGGCGCCTCGGGGTCCGCGGCCTCCGCGGGATCCACAGAAAAGTATCGCCAAGCGTAAGATATATACACGCCAAGACTATCACTATTCAACGCAACAAATAATCATCCTCAGAGCCAAACGGCTTTGGTGGATAGTTGGCGCTCAAACGCTCAAGTTCGTGGCGCATGTTTATTCTGCGCCCCTAATAATCAGCCCATGAGCGGCCATGCCTCGTATTAGGCCCGTTCAATTAGGTTGTGTTGTGTGTGTTTTGGAACGATTCTGGGATGGTCCATCTCTACTGCGCCAAACTGCGCCAAACCGATGATGGGCCGTACGAAAATGCGGCTCATATGTGCCTATTCTAGTCTCTACTCTTGGTAATAAGGTTAGTGGTTTGAGTTAATAAGTAGCCTGTCAGTATGACTTGTTTATATATAAAATTATCTTCCTATGCAAGCTGCGAGTTATCAGTTCGCATCAACAGCGCCATTGTCATTCTTTTTTCTCACTCTATCCGCTTCTTCATTCTAGCCGACATGGCAAATTCCGTACAAACGCGAGACCCAATGGAACCAAACAAACGCTCTTCGACATGGTTTGGAAGTCCCATCGGATTGCGGCCAGACCAAACAACTTCCTTAGCCTTGCTGCTAGAATCTCCTTCCCTATCCTACAACCTGAAAGAAACCGCGGCATCACGGCATCCACAGCAAAATCTAGAGCAAGAATATGACCATTCTGAAAACAGAACCGATTCTCCGCTACCTACAGAGTCAAACACGGACAGTAGCAATGGGGCTACAGGGGTGGATGGGGAAGACGTACTAGAAGAGCTCTCAAGGCGGGCAGCCAATTTGTTCAAACTATTTCGCCTAGCTGCAGAGCGCGAGAGGTGTATGGATCAACCCTGCGAACAGTGGCTTCGGGCGGCAACGTGGTGGCTGTTGAAAACCAGGACGTACCTTAGTATCGTCACATACAACAAGTTACCCCTGAGCGACAGGGTTTGCCAGGATTGCCAGAGATATCTAGCCAAAACCTTATGGGTTATTGAGAAAGCGCTGTCACTGTCGAGAGAAACACTGGATGATGAATTCGGTGTTATCAAAGATGGGCTACGGAAACTCGCGAATACCATGAAACAACAAAATTTACTGACTCCAATGGAGTCAATCGCTCTAGTAGCACAGGATTTCGACTATTCTATAATGGTCCAATATCCCTCTTTTACACCAGACATTTGGGATGCTCTATCTAGAAGCGATCGAGGGTCTTCAGTCTTACAAGGCCAACATCTGACATCATCCCACCAAACCGTACTGTAAGTGGATCAATTTATACACACTCACCCTCTCAATTGCTAACATCCATTACAGACCGACCTCAGATCTCCTTACACTCTCCGACACATCGGAAACGTTTGTGTATGCCACGATGTTTGTTGAGGTTATGCTATTCGAGCGTTCCAGGGAAGCTCCGAGTTTTAAATTCCCCTGTCTTTTGTCTGTTCGGCGGCAGAAGACGAAGAAAACCCCCGAAATTTTGATTGCAAGCCAAAACGCGCTTCTGAGTCTGCTCATCCCCCTCGATTCTGATATTAACTGGCACATGCAACCCCACGCACTAGAGATCAAGGTGCGGATGGGTGTCACTGCACGTGTTCAGCTTTCATCTTGGGATTTTTATGGTCTACGTCGCGTCTTTAATTATACCAGCCACCTGCACTTACGCCTGCAGCCCTGGGCCGGGGAAGAACTCATCTTCGAGGCTACAGCAAAGTTAGTGCAGTACACTGCTCCAAAGTCGTCGGAAAGTCAACGGTTTCCAACTCTTCCAACGCCTAATTGTGTCATTCGTGTTTTTGAAAACGTAACTACGGAGATGTCAGCGTCGGGAACATGCAATACCCAGCGCGGATTTCGCTTGGCAGTTATGACAGACCCAGCTACTAGAGACCTGAGATATGTTTGCCATAACATGGGCTTTGGTAACTTGATACGATATGCTCTAATTGGAAAAGACGATGACCAAGGGCTGCAGCTTACCTTTGGCGATGCAGGTCAGGAGTCTTCAATGACGCTCCAATTTAGTTCCAACCAAGAACGATCGGATTTACTCAGATCTATCACAGGTCAGCCAGACGCCAACGAAGTGGCATTAACAGAAGTTGCGCTCAGGTCGGTAATAACGTCGGACGGAGTTCCCACGCCTTCTTCCACATACGAGTCCCCAATAAACTCGCTCGGACTACAACGGATCCGAGTTTTCCTCAATTCGATTATTATAGAAGGCAGCCACGGCGTCCTTACAGACCGCATCGATGTTCGATCTACAACGCTGAGAATGCGTCTTCTACATAACCTCCCGCAAAGCCCCGATCAACTACACATGCTTCTTGTGTACCGTCAAGAGCAAAGCGACCTCACAATGGGAGTTTCCCAAGCCTCGATCCATATGTCGACGCAGCAGTCGCTCGCGGAAGCGCTTCGCCTGGCTTCCAGGCCCGAAACCGTGCGGGCATACCAATTCGAGCATCTTCACGATCTGCACAGGTTCCAGGCCGCCCTAACAGGCTCCACCGTCGGCTACGATGGCTACGCAGCCTCTTTCAGCATCGCGCGTCGCCGCATGCTGGTCCCAGTGTACACGCAGTGGAAGGCGTCGATCGTGCGTCTCCAGATCGTCAGCTCGGCCAACGGCAAGGTGGTGAAGCTGGCGGCGTTCTTCAAGGATTTCCGGCACGCGTCAGCTATGATTTTGGAGGTGAAGCCAACGGATGTGTTCGAGTCGTTTACAAGTCGACAGGGGCGGTTCGGTGTACGACTTGTGGATGCTAAGTTTGCGCTGCCTAAGAAGACGGCGCTAGCTGATGATGGTAATGAGGGATTTTTGGATTTCCGTACCCTTGAGTATCCGGGCGAGCATGATGATATTACGATCTCTTTCGATGTTAAAGAAGGTATGTTACTTACGAGTTGGTTCACAGTGAAAGCACTTATACTAATGACTATTAGAGCGTGATAAATTTGCGGGTTTCTTGCCAGCATTAGTTAACAGGCTGCATAAAGTGTAGGAATTAGACAAGCTAGAATTTATGATGTAAAGGTTAAGGGTTGTAGTATAGAGCAAGTTCTATTTTAGAAAATCTGGCGTATGTGCAAATAAATAATGTCATCTATCGAAATAATATTGTACAAGAGTATAATCCGCTGAAACAAAATAACGCCTGCGATATTATAAGGGCCTACCATCCGCTAATCATGGAAAAGTCCTGGCCAAACAAGTCGTCTACAGGCCAAGATCCCCAATTCTCTATATTCGGCATCTGATTTGATTGCAAAATCCCGCCATCAGGACCATACAAAGGTTGCGTATGCTGAATATTCCAGTTTATCTGTGGTGCGGACTCTAGGTTCAGCTGAGGAAGACTACCTGCAGATAGAACGCCCTCCCCAGAGGTGCTGACGCTACTCTGCGATTGCTCGAGGTACGCTTTTAAGACATTATAAAACGCAGAGCAGAGTTGATACAGGCGATCGGTGATTTCAGTGGCGGTACTGAAGGGCTCAATAGATGCGACAAAGTCGCCTAGAGAGCGGAGGCTGGTAAAGTCCTTTGTTGTAACGGCTTCGCAGAAGATAATTAGAAAGGGGGCGAATGGGCTGGAATTCAGCGTCCTGTCGAGTATTAGAGATATTGGGGAGACTGGGATTGGCTCTTGGAACAGAATTCGCCGTGGCAACTTACCAGTTGGTGTAACCTCTCCAGACGTCTTTACTGCCTTTATAGCGTGAAGCTGCTATATGGTGGAGTTCCAGTGCTTTCCTGGCAGATGTCACGCAATCAGAGCAAAATACCACGGTTTCGGATGTAGGTGGAGGTATAACGCGGTAAGTGACTGTGAGAAGGCCGTGATACACAACTTCTGTAGCCTCAAGAGCTGCTTGGAGAACATCGAAATATATAGCATGATTATGTTGAAACTACGCAACATTAGCGACGAAATGAGAAAAGTGGACGTTGTAACTCACCGAAGTCCACCGTTCATGCCAAGCTCTAATATCTGCGGCCAACTTGCGAGCCTGGCCGATCCGGTATTCTGCTGGCAAAGACATGGCAGCGCCAGAGTACAGCTCGGTGAATACTCTCCCTTGAAATTTTGTTATATCAACCCAACTCACCCACAAGGCATGCCATGAGTAGAGGCTAACATCTTCGGGATATGACGGAAGTGTTGTCAATATATCGCAGTCCTGCAAAGTAGGAACGTATGCTAAACGGAGCGAAAGAGATCTCTCCAGACAGAAAATGTTCCAGAGTGCAAGCTTCTTTGCCTGTATTTCTTTTGTTACGTAGATTCCTGCCGGTATACGATGGTAACCTAGCGTCTGGCTCATCTGTGCCGCCGCCATTGATAACAGGCGACAGAGATATGGTTTAACGCTCTCTGTTGCGTGAAAGGCCTAAAACATTAGCATACAACTCAATAGATATGGGTGCATTTAATTACCCCCAAGGCTAACGCCTGACAAGCTTCCAATGATGGACTTGTAGATAGATGAAAGTTCTCCAACACCACCTCAAAATTCAACTGACACATAGATGCAAAGCGGCGAAAGTCAGACGTCTGCTCCTCTGATCGTGACACATCTTGTTCCGCAAACATATAATAAAGACCTCCGTTCACCAGAGCAAACAGGGCAGGAGAAACGTCGGGCGTAGAACTATAAAGGCCTCTGCAAAGACTTGCAAAGTTCGATACATCCATCAGGGGCAATTTTAGGAAAATCCGAGGGATATTTTCTTCAATTCCGCAATTAGCTACCATACATTGACATCAAACCAAGCACTCACTATTGGCAAACCGCAACACATCTTCAACCACCTCCGTAGGTGGCAGTTCAAAGTCCGACAAACATAAAGATGTTATATTTCGCGCAGGCGTGAATCGTAGATCTTGGAGTGGTGAGCGGTCGCTCTGGGTCCTAATAACATTCTGAAGCGCCGTGAGAGCCTCCAACATGTTCGGATCCCGTCGGAGCGAGGTGCTCGAAGTAAGCATCTCAAAAACCGACTTCGCATGGATAGAGTGACCAAGGAGAGTAGTACGCCCATGCACGTCGTTTGTTTCTTCAAGTAGAAGAGAAGGGGAGTACTTGGGTAAATTTCGCTGTACTTCGCTCTGGCCAGGCTGCTGTGAAAATGATGCGCTGGAGACATCCTCCCTCTGGTGAGTGTCTTTGTCCCTGGCCGTCAGCTCTTGAAGCATCTTTTCAATAGAGACTAGACGGCCATCTATCTGGTCCACTTTTTCTTCACTTCTTCAGTTAACAGGGTCCAAAAAGATAAGGGTCCCTGACTTGACAACACATACTAGCGGCTTGAAGTTGGGGTCCTATCCCGCGCCGCCCGCGGCACTGATAGAGAAAAGTGGCATTCAGTGCCGTGGAGCCGGCAATTCGAGCATGGTATTGCACGATCACATCGAGCCTAGATTGTGTTAATTTATGTTGAGTTTTGAAAGGGGATGGATAGGGGTAATTGTGTTCTACGAACCTTCCTTGCGCGACATGCGTCACACTTACTGTCTATCAGTACAACATTCTCAATTCTGGAATTGGCAGCTTACTGCTCGTGGCTTATTGCTCGGCACTGATGATGGAGCCCCCTCGTATCTTCCTATATCCATATCGCTATGCTGGATGACAAATTTGCCATTGGGCTGATGGGATTAACAGACGATCGAATAAAAATACGAAGTGCATTTCTATACGATGAAAGCCAAGCATTTACATCACACACACGTGAGCGGCACGTGTTTTGCTGTCTCCAAACATAATTTACTTTCCAAAAAAAACATTACAAAGAGAGTTAGCAGAGGCGTACTAATTAATATAACCGGGGTTAATGTCGCGTTGACACATTTGTCGTTGCAAATTGTTTGAGTAACGTAAATAAGCGGAAGATGGGTTGCGCCGTGGTTTCATGGCTCTATTTTCGCTCGCTTCTCCTTATTCCATTGTTTTCAGGCCGTGTTTATATTGGGTCACGTATCGCGGCATTTTGAGACAGATTTTATAGACGCAGGATGTATTTTAAGACTATCCAGCGCTTACTTGAAGTACAACACGCATCAATACAAGCATCACCCTCCCCCCCT
>JPKD01000401.1:0-22541 GCA_000750935.1 Pseudogymnoascus sp. VKM F-4519 (FW-2642)
TCATGGGTGACCAACGAAGCCAATGGCATGAAGGACAAGACGCAGTGGATGATGGATTAGATGTTGAAGGCTCCCAAGGACCCGCAACTGTGGGATCGGGAGAGAAAAACATGGCGAATGAGTAGAGTCCGTGGGTATCGGCAGCTGCAAAGGCGATTTAAGGAACTAGGCTGGCAGCGGGCCATACGACTCCAGGACCGCCAGCCCGCGGGGAGGAGATTACCCCGATCAGGTTTCGGAATGGATTTCTGCAGGAACGGAATATCTATATGATCAATGGACGGATGTGTTATGTGACGAGGTATCACAAGTCACTGGTGTACTTCCGACCTAGCTCGGTCAGCAGGTCCTCTAGGCCGCCAGCGTAGAGTTACTGCTGCGCACCTTCCTCGGTTCCGTCTAGGGCTGGAGATGAGCGGGTGACGTATGGGTGCGAGCTGACAGGGTGTCATCATCCGAATCTGAAGAGTCCTGTCGGCGCTGACGGGCCTCTTGAAGGAGGCGCGGAGAGAGTCGCTGGCAGGCATCTCGATATTGGCGCCAAGGTCGTAGGCGTGAAAGGCAGGCTGATTCCGGCACCAGAAGTCATCATAGGAGTGACGTTCGACAAAGTCATCCCACCCCGGTTCCTCCAGGATCATGTTTTCGCGGTGATCAAGGACAACATGAGCTTCCAGAACGACGGTGCGGACGTTCTGTCGTGCGACTACTTCCATGCTTGCTCTTACCATTTTTCCCTTGTTGCCCTTCCTCCCCTTTCTCTCATTTTCCTGATCTTAGGGCCATGAGAAATGTATGGGAAACCTAATAATTAGGACCATACCCCCCTTGAATCTGGCTTATAAAGTGATGTCTACATCTTGTCTGCTCGGGATAGAAGGCAGCCGATCTGCGGCTCGAATCAATGGAGAAAGAGCTGCAAGGAAGATTAGACTTCCATATGGCTGCTCAGAGAGTAACTACAACCGACGTGGATTGACACTGACCATGAGGGAATAAGATGGCAGTGAGAGAGGCGAGGAAGAGACTTGGACAGGAGGTGACGCATTTCACATTGCTGCAGCTCAGACCCAGCAAGGAGATGAGGACAGAACTAGGAAAAGGCTTAAAATGCTCTTGTTCCGTGACGAAACTTATTATGTGATTCAATCCTTACGCGGTTATGCTGGCACATCTCTGCAATTGGAACTAGTGGGCAGCAGTGGGAACGGAGCATGTCTACATAGAACTAAGGGGAACGCTCAGAATGGAAGACGCTATTTGAGAAATTGCCTGATTTCAGAAGGGGTTACTTGCAAACAATGCACAAGGCCTCTTAGACGAGTCGGCTATCACCTTGGAAAGTGCCTGCCGCTTTCACGATCACTCGGACATATTTGGCCGGCAACAGGAAGTTTACGTCGATTGCTCATTTCTTCATTGTCCCCAGCCTTTAATCGTTGGTCAAAACATGATAGGACTTTCCAAGGAAAGTACAACCATGAAAGAGACCAATTTTGATTTTATATAACCATCAAAACTCCCATACGAAATTAGCCAGCTGTTTGCCAGAACAGAATTTCAAATTAGCTCGGCGAGCCAGGCGAAGAGAAGAAAGACAAGGAAGAACTTTCGACATTTGTGTATCTCTGGTGCTCCACCATCTTCTTGTAATTTAAGAATAGCCATTTCCGTTAAGACCTATTGGCAAAGTGCAAATATAGCAGCGTACTGAATACTAGCTACGGGAGCTTGCCCAATGAACTCGTGAAGTGCCGCCGACCGCATTTTAATCAACAGCTCTGTGAAGGCGATATTGTCTAGATCCTTTGTGATAGAATGCAACAGCAGTTCAGCTCGCCCCCAAGGGCATATGGATGTGTAAATGGGATAGAGGATATTGTATCGCCGGCAGCTATAATGGTTATAAATATGTCGTGCTTGTTACAGGTGCACTGACTCTCAGTATACAATGAGGATCCTCATAAATACAACTCTCATCCCACCTTTCGAGTTATAAGCTGAAATAATAGATACCATCGATCACATAGTACTGTATCAATTAAAGCCCTAGTGACAGAATATTCTATTGATAAAGCGGCATGTCCTATTAAAAAACCAATGTTTAGGCCGTTTCAATAATTGATTCCTCTCTTCTCTGCCTCATCAATAAACTTCCCCAAAATGAAACTGTTTCGCCCATTTGGTCCCCCGAATATCTCCATCGACTGAGCCTTTGTCATCGGCTTTTCACTTTGCACCTGCCTAGCCCATACACTTAGCATCCTTTCTAGCTCTTCCCAAGCATGCGTCTCCGAGTTGCAAACTCCAGTCATTGTCAATGGTGGTCCAAAGTGTGATCCAAAGTCCTTCCTGACGACGTAAGAGGCATAGCCCTGCTGAAATTCAAGGACTCCTTCAAAAGCGACGTGATCCTGTGAAGGCTTGCTCAGAGATTTCCGACTGGGTAAAGGCCAAGAACCTTGAATGCGAAGGTGGACTGCAGAGAGGTTTGGGAGTCGTAAAATCAGTTGAGGTTCCCAGTCTGCACACTTTTGGTACAAGTTCGGTATGGCAATTATAGGCAGGCTCTTTTCGCGGCGTAGTAAAAATAGTTAGCGAATTAGAGAGCATGCTCTAGTTGTAAAGAATTTCACCCTATATAGTTGCGTCAAACCTGCTGGATATTCTTCATTAAGCAAGTCTTCCTGATGATACTATAGTGGGTGTGGCAGCCAGCCATATGGGGTCACTGGCTGGAAGGAACCCACAGGCTGGGATCAATGTGCAGCCGTCGAAGCTTTCCATGAAATGCCAGAATACTCAGGCTGACAGAATTTCTCAAGCTGACAGAATACTCTAGCTGACAGAATACTCTAGCTGACAGAATACTCTAGCTGACGGAATACTCTAGCTAGCAGAATATTCTAGCCCTGAGAATATTCTAGCGGACACATGACGTTGCATTCTCCACCCCCGCACGAACCCCACACACACAAGTGCCGAAGCGAAATTACAATGCATTCACCCAGACATAGCTCATGACACGGTCCTTCTATACGCCTTCTGCCCTCTCTATGGATAATATCGGTAGACTTATAGCCTATTGTGGCTGGCTAAATGATTCCCATCTCTACTCGTCATAGGATGGTTACAGCCATACCAGGTACCTGCGTTAACATTTTAAGCTTGAAAGCGTCACGTTGCCAAGATTCAATCAGCCGCCAGCAAAATGTTACGGGCATTCGTTCTTGGAGCGGATATTTTTTAAAGTCCGGAAGGAACTAAACATTCCACGACCTGATTATCTACCGCGAGTATGGATTAGTTGTTATGATCAATAGAAATCTAGAGCTGTTAACGAGCTAATCTCAGCTGCCAACTTCATTCTGACCACTAGCAGACAACAAAACACCTCCTAATATCCCACCAATCCCCGCTCATGTGACCCTAATCCATCGCGGTCCGAGGTTTCCCCAACTCAACAAGAAACATACGTCAAAAGTAGAGTGACACTCCCCTAGTTCATGGCTAATTACCCCGCAGGATATGATTGACCCTAGTATCCAATATGGAATCCGGCTCATGGAAAGCTGCCTGAACGATATCGTCGAATCTACCGGAACCCTTGTCTCGCCGTGCGTATAAAGACAGGATAACTCACTGCAAAATAATACCAAACATTCATCCAACTTCCATTGAGTCTGACAAAATGGTCTCTCTCACATACCTTCTCGTTGCCGCATCTGCTGTGTCTGGGGTGCTCTCTGCCCCCACCCCGGAAAACACTAGCCCAAACCCAAGGGCCCTTAAGAAGCGCACCAACCAGACTGGCACCAACGGCGGGTACTACTACTCCTTCTGGAGTGACGACCAAGGCCAGGCTACCTACACTAACAAGGCTGGCGGCGAGTACTCTGTCACGTGGGGCGGCCAGGGCAACTTTGTTGCAGGAAAGGGATGGAACCCCGGAAGTGCCCAGTAAGTGTGCCATCGCCGCTAATGACTCCCCTAACACTATTAGGACTATCACCTACTCTGGAACCTTCAGCCCTAACGGCAACGGCTATCTTTCTATCTATGGCTGGACTACCAACCCTCTGATTGAGTACTACATTGTTGAGAGCTTCGGTGACTACGACCCATCGTCCGCCGCGACCTCAAAGGGCTCGGTCACTGTTGACGGTTCCTCCTACAAGATCTTGGAGACTACCCGTACCAACCAGCCCTCCATTGAAGGAACCTCCACCTTCCAGCAGTACTGGTCTGTCCGCCAAAACTACCGCAGCAGCGGATCCGTCGATGTCGCGGCTCACTTCAATGCATGGGCAGCCCTCGGAATGACTCTTGGTACCCACAACTACCAGATCGTCGCCACCGAAGGTTACCACAGCAGCGGCTCTGCCGACATCACCGTTGGCTCCTCTTCTGGCGGTGGCAGCACCTCCCCCACCAGCAGTGCACCCACTAGCTCCCCAACTGGTTCCGGTGTGCTTGCGCACTATGCCCAATGTGGTGGTAATACTTGGACCGGCCCAACGACCTGTGCTTCTCCGTATACCTGCCAGGTTCTGAACCCAGGGTATTATCAGTGCTTGTAAAGAGTCACTTAGTGGTTTGATACTCTAACTCCGTTTCGGGAATACTGCCATAAATCATAGATGAGAGGTTGCATGGTCATATACTGTACTTTAGGCATCAATCTGACTATTACCTGCCGTACAGAATGGTGTGAATAAAACTTTTGGGCCTGACGCCAATTTTACCTGTCACTGTAAGGGTGTGATCGAGGGGGGAAGCCGGTTTTGCAAGCGACTGTACCACCCAGCAGACGTTCTTTCGCATCGATATAATTTTTTTTCGCCACAACCCTAGAGAACCAGACTTTTAGATCTAAAATATTAGCTAGGGTGGCCAGGGTATAAACCCACGCAAGTATATCTGACACGATAGTATCCAGGAGGTACTGGATGGCGAATATCCTTCAACTACTCACAAAACCATGATATGTTGAGCATGCTTTGATACTTATTTGCAGAGCCACACTTGGCTTGATTTTCTTTATGCCTTGATACCACCTCCTCTTGCGTTTCACTGAGCGGCTCAACATTCCGCCTCTGTACGGAATTTACATACCATCGCAGGATTTTTTTTTTTGGCCACAAAACCTATGTTTACATCATTGAAAGGGGTTTGAAAAATTCTTAGAACTACGAACGACAAAACGGATGTCCACCTTCTAGAAAACCGACAAAATGAAGGATCAAGTTGAGAGGAACATGTTTTCAATTCGAACTACATCCAACACCCTAAGTGACAAAGCAGAAGCTGTCCTATCCTATCCTAAACAGTAGTGTTCAACGAACTCAGCCCTGGGTTGGGGTTTCTACACCGCCTTGCTTAATTGGGCAAGCGGTGGCTTGTTTGCGGGCCCTTTTATCTTTTATCCCTAGTTCTGCCGACTTTATTTCTTAGAAAAAGAAAATACTACCTCCATGGGTACAGTACGCGTGGGCGTCCGTCGCTGTAATATTTATCGTGACAATTCTTGTTTGATTGCGTTGGCTACACTTTACAAAGCTATTTAAGGGTAAGTCGCGTCCGCGGACGGACCATACGCGTACGGATGCGGAGAGCAGTCTTTTGAGGCCGTATAAATCAGTATAATGAGACAATTTTGTCTGGTAGTGGCCTTTCATCTGTGCTACAAAGCAGTGGAGCAAATAGTGCAGCTGGTGGAAATCGCATATGCCTCCCCACCTTGCGGAATCTCATGGCGAAACAGAGTGCCCCAACCGATCTAGCAGTGCCACACCTTCCGCGAGGCATCCTGGCGGTCTCACTGTGGGCAGAATATATATACTTACTATTTCTACGAATCGTCCGGCAATGCCATATTTCTGATTTGGTATTCAATGCTCGCTTAAATACGTGTTTTCTCTTCCTCATCCTGACTCATATTGTTCAACATGTCGTTCCCGAAGCCGCCCGAAGCCGACCAGGCGACCAAAGTGAAAAACGACAAAATTTGGATGAATTGTGGTCTATGTATCCAGCATTGCACGATAGTGCGTAGAACTCCATAAGTTTACATAATATGCAATGATTACCCTACGTATACCTCCTTTCAACTGATATTGCGTGGTCAAATTTCCTCGTTGTTATGTGCAGCATTCGATAGCAGTTCCAAGAATCGTCGCCTAGTTGTTATCACATCTCTGCCAGCATTGGTGCTCTGTCAGTTGTGGTTGCATGGTTCACTTTGCGGTACATGAGGAAAGAGAGACAACACAAAAAAGCAGCAACACCAATAACCCAAGCTCAGCCGAGGTAAAGTGGGTCTAATGTGGGCTTGAAAATGTCCAGAACATGGCTGCACAGTTTAATTCACTGGCGAAAAGGAGGGTGGGAAGCGTTGCCGCTGTGTTGGGTCGAGTAAGCACGGATAGCGCAGCCATCAAGCCTGACGCAATTAGTAATTGTATATCATTATGAAACACAATTATCAAAGCGCCAAGCCTTCATCTTGGTGAGAATCCTTTATTGCTTCCTCTGCAGAGTTCAGGAAAGCATCATTTCGTGTTGTATTGGGCAATGATGTCACTTTCTATTTAGAGCATGTGGAAAAATGGAGTCAGAAATGTGAGAAACTGTGGTTTCATTCGAATCTTTTCATAGGGCAGCTGCTGATGGGTTGTTCTTGGTTTTGGTGTTGGATGGGCTGTCACGCACCTTTCTCTTTCGGCCACACGTCCCCCTCGTAGCTGGTTGTTGTTTATGCTGTTGCCTGGACTGTTTAACTGCAGATTTTGTAGCGTTGGAACCAATACAAAGAGCAGAAAATCCACCACATTGCTGGAACCCACGTACATACCCAAACTCGGCAGCTTTGACTGTGTTGAAGAAATCGAACCGTGCATTGTCTTTCGTGAAACATTGAGTCTGGAAGGAGATCGCCGATCCTATATTTTTCATCACGCTGACGACCACGAGCTTCAGGACGCAGGAAATGTGGCGGCCTGGCATCAGCTGAGGGGGGCCTAAGTGGCAACAATCAACCATCTACCTCATAGCCATTCATCTTCCATCCAACTGAGCTCAACAGGAAGTGTCACTGCCCAAGAGTTGAGATTGATCGACGCCTCTACGGTCACCGGTCAACGGAAGTCTCACTGCCCAAGAATTGACGTTGATCGATGTCTCTACAGTCACCGACCGGTCAACGGAAAGTCTCACTGCCCAAGAATTGAGATTGATCGATGCCTCTGCCGTCAACTTGAGCTTTGCGCGATTAAGGTTGACGGGCCGCTTCGGGCACGTGGGGGTTGCGGTCCGCTCGTTGGTCTCCATAACCCCACAATAGGGGCAGGTGCGGCCACGCTGAGGTGGTTCGTCTCGATCGAACTATGATCGATATGGGGAACGAGGGTATTGGTCAATGTCCACATACCCTATCATGACGGGAAACGACCGATTTGAGTCACAAAAGCAACACCAGACCCAGAGTTCTGACTCTTTAACCCTAAGCGATCATTCCGTACTTCGTCATTGGTTCTACCATTGATCAAATGGTATTTTTCGTGTTCCCGGCCTATGCCCCTTCTAATCAGCTAAGGACCCCACTAAAACTCGCCGGTACTCTCCCCGTGAACTAAAGTTAATGTAGCAAGGCTGGCATGGTCCCGTCGTTCTGTAGTACTTGGACCCACTGACTTACATTTCAAAGTGGCTCAGGGGAAAGCTATGTCACCGCCTTTTTTCTGCCACTAATCAAGCACCGAAATTCGACCAAAGTATTGGTGGCAGTAAAAGGCGGTGAGAATAACCTGTCCTCTTTTAAGGGCGTCAAACATCATGTACGACCTCAGAAGAGAGATAGGTGTCATTGCTTGGTGAAAATCAAGTCCCTGGGCCTTTTGAGAAAGATAGATGGTAATTCATTCTTCCCTATAGACCAATTGGACGCTGACGGTCAATGTATAGCCGAAACCAAAGCCCAAGCCCAAGAAGAAGGTTGTAGTCTGGTTATGGATTTGCGTTCGTTCACAACATCAATTGAGGAGTGTCCAGCGGCTGACAAAACCCCAGTGCCAGTGTAATTCATCTGGGATGACGCTCTCGATCGAGAGCTGCCCGGGTTGCGGCCATATACGATGCACGTCCTGTGTTGTCGAGAAGAGAACAAGATAATATCCTCTGCAACGAACTCGACCGCAAATTTCCTATCCCTCTCTGCACCAGGCCCGAAAGCTTCTGCTCCTGCCGAATCGAAGCCCCAATCCTTCGCGTCAACTACCAATCACAGTCGAATTGTGGGATAATCAAACTTCGAATGCAGAGATACCACAAAGTGAGGGCGTCGCAGGCTGGTGGGAGGATTGAGAAGAAGGGCGTGGAATTGAGCTTGAAGTGCGGCGCGGGTTGGAAGGGGGGATGTGGGCTCCGGAGCATCCCTTTGTTTATTTACGCTTTTATCGCGAGTCATGGATGAGTAGCGGCGTTGTTTCATTGTTGGTTTGGGGGAAAGAACTTTTCAATTCTGTCTCGATCTCGATTGGTACGAGATTACTGGAGACGACTTTCATTTGGGTCAGGGTCAGTAGAAGGTTGTAAAAGCTCTATAGATTTTCTTCTTACGACACCATATTCTCACAATAATGGTAACTGTATTTAACCATAGTCATGTTAATTATATCTGCAAGCGTGTGCTAGCAGCAATTCCACTTTGACTCTGTCCAAACGAATTGAAATTAGCCTCTTTTATTACCATTCTACTTTGTACTACCTTCACTGGCTGAATAAATCTACTTTATGCCCATACTAGTGGATCAAGGCCACGTGAGGGATACCAAGGGGCTAAACTCAGGGGCTTAAGTGCCACGTATTCTGCATGCTAGATCTATTGACAATTTGATACCGTTGTCAGTGGATTGTGGTTTTGTACGATCCGGTTCATCCCATAATCCCCCCCCCTGGAATAAACGTTAAATCCGAAGATTTGTGGATACGTTGACAAGGGAGATATCACCAATAGCAGGGTCTCTAGAATCTTCTATCACCAGCCCTGGTATAAAGAACAGACCAGATTTTGGCTTGTGCAAGAGCCACGACAAGGTCAACAACCACTCAGATCCTATTGGTGATATCGCCCTTGTCAACGTACCTACAAATCTCTAGATTTGACGTTTACTTCGTATTAAAGGGGTGGGATAGTACAGGCCACTTGTTTCCAAGGCTCTGATTAGTTACTCGTGTCTAGTAATGCATTAGCGCGATCGCCCCATACAACAACTTGTTATTGGTGAGCGCACGGTGCCTCGGCAGCTACTGGAAATATAGGGCACTTTAGCGACCGACCAGTAATCTTACAGCGGATTACAGGGAGTAGAAGCTCGGCCTGTAGTGCTGAGACTTTTGACTGCGGCCTTCGTACCGGTACCGGACTGTACCTTTTCTGTCTGTGCACGAGCTCCACAAGCGAGCTAAGGTAGCCTCTTACCCGTGTCGCCTATGAAGTAAGTCTGGCACAGTGGAAGCTCTGGAGGAAAAGTGGGGAGAGAGGCTCCTCTAGCCTATCATGCCCTTTAAGCAGCCACTAGACCCTGTCAGCAGTGTGGCTGGCTAATCGATAGTGAGGATTCAGGCTATGCAGCGTATAGTTTTGAGACTTTTGACCGCCTCCTTCGTATAAGTAGAGGTATTTGGCCACGGCCTGTACGAAGAAGTGTAATTTATTGAAAAATGAAGCAACGAATGACATGAAATGCTCAGATACGAAAAATAAGACTCGACGTCCTAATTATGCTTATACTATATGGTTCAGCCAAAATCGATTGCAAAGTCTGTTGAAATCCATGTACATAGGTAGGTAATTCTCGAACTAACATCAAGTCTGAATTGAACAGCGCAGCCAGCACATTGCTCATTGACTAATGGGAGTAATCCCGAGCAGCCTCAAACCATTTTCCAACACCTGTCGAACATTCTCATACATAACCACTCGAGCTAGACGCTTCAACCCAGCAGAGGAGCTTTCCCCCTCACCCTCGGCTCTCTCAAGCTCATCAGTTGCAAGACAGGCACTCAGCTCATCGATAACTCGGAACATATAAAGAAGAATTATGCCCGGATCCAATTTTTCAAAAGCGAATTGGGTAGCGACTGGATATCTGGCTATCAGTCGGAGTACATCAGAGTAAGGGGGTTGCGAGAGTGAGGTGTAGTCGAGATCGGGAATTTCATCTGGACCTGGGTACGGCCCGATGCCGGCAATTTCGGAGCAGAGCTTTGCATAGCACAGTTGTAGGTTTGTGCCTGTCTCACCTGTTGGCGAGGTCAGGAGATTGAAGTCAAGATTGTTGCTGTCGCCCTTCTTCAAAGAGAGCTGCTGGAGAATCAGGGAATTTATCCCCATCGCTTTTGCAACTGCATCGCGGTCTTCAATCTGGTACTCATCCGGGTTCGCAGTCATTGCGTCACGGATATGATTTTCGCATTGATCGAGGATGTCACCCAGCAGTTGGGTACTCCCTGGGTGAGCTACAGGACTATTAGCCCTAGTAAAGGTGACATGTTGCAGTTTGTTCGCGACATCTCCACGACCCATGAGCTCAACGGCTTTGAAAACTTGTCGAAAATGCACGTCTTGTTCGCAAACAACGTACACCATCTTGTCGAACTCGTAGGTTTTGAGTCGGTCGAAGACTGTCGCAATGTCTCTGAGCAGGTACGTCGTGGAGCCGTTTCGATCTCGTATGGCTGCGCTACCTAGCTTTGCACCGTGCTTGTCGAAGTCAATTACCCATGCCCCATCCTTCTCTTCCCAAATATCATTCTCTTTCAACATCGACTCGACCTGGGCAATTGCTTCTGGATCAAGACTAACTCGAGATTCGCCAGAATATTCATCAAACTTGATGTTGAGTTTTGCATACGTCTCGATGTAATACTCGATAGTGACAGCTCGGAGCTTCTCCCACAAAGCAATCGCTACTGGTTCGCCGTCTTCCATTCGCTTAAAGGTCGCGTCCCGTTCTGCGAATAGGCCCTGACTTTCAAGAACCGATGTATCCTGCCCATCTTGTCGAGCCTTCTTTCTCGCATCCTGCTCTGGCTGAAGCTCCTCTTCCATCTTAGCATACAAGTCGTGTATGTATCTAAACAGGTCTGTCTGCTCATTGAGAATCTCTTCCGAGCCATGCTTCTGCCAGCCCACTCCGAGAAGACCGAGGTTCTTTCCCCAATCTCCTAAGTAGTTGACCCTAACCACAGAATAGCCCATTGCTTCATGTATGTTGGACACATAAGCACCAAGGATCGAGCTTCTCAAGTGGTCGATGGTGAACTCTCTTGCAATATTCGGCCGTGCGAACTCGACGATGACCTTTTTACTTTCAGATTCGGGTTGGTCTTGCAAGCCAAGGGCTGGAAAGTTGCCATAAATGGCCTTCCGGTCGTTGACGTAGGGGAGAAGGAGTCGTGGAGTGTTTTTGGTGGAGAAAAGGACTCGAATGTGGACGCCATCTTTGAAAGGTGCCGCAAAGAGGGGGTGAGGTAGAAACTGCCAAAGAGTTACGTTAGATTTTGAAAGACCATCTTGGTTGTCGATGAGAAAAATAAAGGAATTTACCAACTTTTTTGAGAAGCTCGCCTGCGAGCTCTTTGGGCTTTACGCCATCCAGTTTCAGCTTCGGCAAAACTATATCTAAGTCTCCATCTTCAATTGTCTTTGAAAGTCGAATAGAATGGTAGACGACATCCGGGTCACACTCGACAAGCGTCTGCAAGCGCTCTGCGAGATATGAGTGGTAGATATCAATGGGATTATTTAAAGCATCTGCTGTTGCAAAAGTCGGGAGAGGATCGAGCCCGATTTGCGCTACAAAGGCTTGCAGGCCAGGAAGTGAAGAGGTTGCCATTAGAAACTATTAAGGTGAGGCTTCACATTGAAAGGGCAGAGGTGAAGAAGGCTGTGTTTGAGCTGGAGTTCGTTTTCTACTTGTGAGAAAATGGTGGTTGCTCAGGTCGCTCGGTTCGGTCATGCAATGATTTACGGTGCGCTGGCACATTATTGTAGATGAGGCTGGTTGGGTCGTTGGGCATCAATGCAAGGCAAACCACACAACCGATTTATATGGTGTGCTTCGTACATCGAGCAATAATTCCGCGTTGGATATGAGGCGGTTTGAGCACCGAATAATCCTAGTTTCCGCAGATGAGCGAACTGTTCATGTGGCTGGGTGAGCCGCCCAAGCCTGCAATCACGGCCAACGTTGGCTGTATCAATGCCAAAAGCTTCAAGGCTTTCCAGAGAGTGTATTATGCGTGCACAGAACGGAGAAAAACGACCAATACGGATAATTTCCAGAGCATTCAATTCGCAAGTAGTAAGTAGCCGAAAGCAACTTTGTCGAAAGTTTACCCTACTTTCACCTTCTCTGGTCCCTTCTCAATGTCCCACGACTCAGCGTCGCTGGAAGTCCCGTTTCCATTTAGTAGTTCATTGAAAGAATTGATTGCACTTTGCATGCAGTCCACCCCTCGCTGCAAGCAGTAGCGCCAGTGGTATAAGACTAGGAGCATCGCCCCCATGGTGCCCCCGACGACAACCAACACATACATGAACTTCCCCAGGCCCGGGGAAGGTAGCACTCCCGTGGCGCTGAACAGGGCTGAGGTAATAAGTAGAGGGGAGAATACCTATGAATTGGAAAAACATATAGTTAGACATGTTGCCCAAACTCGATACTTTCCAGGGAAACTTACGATAGCGAGAACAGTGAGATCCTGGAGCTGCCTGGCAGCGGCGCGTCCATCGAGACTCAGATATGCATTGAGCTGTTATGTTTATTAGCCTCTACCTCTCTCAAGCTGACGGATGAAGTCCGCCTCCATATGCAAAGTCTTGGGGATGACTTACACCCTCCCTACGGTCGCACAATTCTTTCTTCAATTGCTCTAACTTCCGTAGACCCGGCTTCAATTTCGAAAACTCCTTATCAATGGCGTTCAGTGAGGGTTCGAGGGATGGTTCGGCAGTTGGAACCTCATCAAAAAGAAAATAGTTGGCTTCAGTTCCCCGGAACCTTTCCCATGCTTGAATGGTCTCAGAAAGACCGCCGATCAGTTGCGTTGAAAGAGCAGCCATTTGACTGTTCCGCCGTTCGAGAAACTCCAACTTTTGAGCCGTAATCTTAGAAGAGCTGTATGCCAGACCTCTGGACCTGTTTGCGAATAAGTCAATTAGCCTTCGGCACCCGAAATTATAGTAAAAGCATAAAATCAGAAAATGGAGAACAGAGCTCATAGTCGCCACTGATCCACCGTGAAAAACCACACCAAGAAAGCGTCCACACACAATACGTACCCTTCTACTTCTTCCGTAACCGTGCGGACTATCCGGTTCCATTCCTTCAGAACTTTTCGTATGCGGCTTTGAACCACTCTCAAGAAGTATTCTCTAGGCGTCCATATGGGCTCACCGCCGTTAAGCCGCCCAGCCGCAAGAGGGTCTTCTCGTTCCCCGTGTCGTCCCTTCAACTTATCATAGTCTTCCACTGTCCCCTTCGATCCAAAATAAGTATCGACAAATCCATAGGCAGTCCACACCCAATTGTTAACCCCTGTTACAACAATTGAAATCTGGGCCTCGTGTAGCCAGTAGTGCCGATCTGTTGGGTTTGAATCTTTCGATGCATCTAGAGACCTGGACAGGAAGTCTAATTTCTGTGACTGTCTTAGGGGATTGCCATCAGATTTCCTTCGAGTATCTCTGATTACCGTTTTACTTCTTCCCAATACATAATATGGCATATGGAACTCGAGAGTAAAGACGGGGAACCCGTTGGACTACCACGTGATAATTAGTATAACTCATAGTGATATCTGGAACGGACGTTTGATCTGCAAGTACTTACTATAGTAACACCTATAGATCCTTTGCGCGTCAGGTACTTGTGAAAAAGATCCCTTAAAGCCGGAGCTTGGGTGCGTGATGCCGTTTTTATAATAACCTGAATCGTGAATGAGTCCAAATCAGAGATAAAACTAGACAGATTAGCCAGATTATACGAGATGGAACACATCAGCCCTAGGACTTACACTATTCTCCTCTCCGCGTCACTTTCCTCGTCATCGAATGCGTTCGTGGAGTCAGACTCAACTCGCAGGCGCTGTGCAGTCTGGGTCAGTTCTCTTGAGTTCTTATACCAGCATGAGATTTGAATTACCTTTTTGCTCAACGTGTCGAAGAATTGTTCCAAGGTCAAAGGCTCCGAGTCTGTCCTGCAGTGTCCTCCCTTGTCGACAATAGTACCGCCAATGTTTCTTTCGTCCAGGAATGCCACATGTTTTCCACGTGCTCGAAAGGGCCCCTCAGATCCCTCTTCACAAAATTTCGCTACCTCATCAACCATGTCGTAATCATCCAGAAAATCCTCGTCCCTTTCCATGCCTTTCATGAAGCGTCTGACATCGCTCATCTGATTGCTAGCATCGGTGCCCTTCGATTGCTCCTCGACTTCATCCTCGGGCGCATTTGAAGGCCCATCATCCTCACTCGATGCGCCATCTTCCTCTTCAGCTTCAGCTTCATCTTCATCCTCCTCCTCCTCCTCCTCATCGTCCGAAACCCCTTCGCCGAGATACTGTTCGATTTGAAGATATGCGAGGTATGTTTGATTTTCGCTGTCGGGATTAAACGGTCGGCGTTTTGTGAACCGCTTGGGCCAATAACATCGCAAGGACTGATGAGGAAAGTCCCTGCGTGTTTCGGATTCGGTTGACATTTCTTCTCGCTTTCAATTACCTAGTAAGGTTACCAGTACCTATCCTATCTAACAACATTGTCCACAAGCTACTTCTAGGTCATCTGACACATTGAGGTTCCTGGGAATCAATTCACGAAGTTTTGGGAATGGGCGGTACATCTGCTCTTAATAATGAAGAAATTATACAACATGCAAAGAATTGCGGTGAGCAAAGTCCACACAGTACTGTACTTCGTCGCCTTGAGAGTAAGCACTGCCAGCAGTGAAACATCTCTTTCCATCCACCCATTGCATGCAAGATAGCGGGGTGGTCCGAAGAGCTGGCAGGAAGGCCCAAGCTAACGAGCCCAACACAAAATAAGGCAAAGAGAACAGGGAGGAGTACCCAACACGTCGACTTTGATATATCTGCTGGCAGGTCGGAAATTTTGTATCCATTGGTCCACCATTGTTTCCGTTCGATCGTGACTTGATTCCAACGAGATTATGGGACAAAAGCCAGCCCCGCCTCAAGGCAACAGAGTGACAAGTTGACTACGAGTAGGTCTCTTGACTCGACACTTAACGAGGCTATGCAAATACAGTTTAATTGCAATTAAGACGGTGGCGCAATTGAAGCATTACGGTTAATATGTAATAACGTGGCACTCTCCTTACCATCAATATGGACCAAGATATCGAAAACAAGCGACAACAAGAGAAAGTATGTATTACTTTGGGGGGGATGACAATGCACGGCTTCCTGCATATGGTAGAAAATCTTGATGAAGATCTAACATGCATGATGAGCTGCAGGCCAACGTTTTCCGGCTCCTTGGGTTGGCGGGTGTGAAGTCGACGATGATCAATCTTGAGTTCTCTGGGGATTAGTTTACTAGATTTGGCCTTGTGACAGTATTTAGACTCACATCTTGTTGGACCTTTTTCCGGGGAATCGCAAGCTGGAAGACGCTTGATTCACCTCGACAGCTGAAGAACAGCAGAACGCACTCCGCGACTTCTAGAGGCTCCTGGTATACGAGCCCAATATCCCTTCTGGCCTCTCAGCTAGCAAGAAGGATGGCATGTGCTGCTGGAAACTCTCAATACCTCCAACCTCGGCTTCGCTCATCTTTGATAGTGTATTCAGCCTCGAAGTGACGACAATTCCTTGCACTGAAGCCTATGGATTCCTACGAGGTATGTATGGCGCCCAGAATTAACTCTTCGGCCGGCCCTCACCAAACAAGCCCGAGAAAGCTACAAGCCCTCGCAGTCATAGGGCGCGCTCTGCGTCAATGGACATGGTTTCCCTATCAGAAAAATTAGAAGCGTATATAGTAATTGGGTTCACTAGACAAACTTTTGGTGACCAGTAATGAGTGAAGTGGTTTTTGGCTCTCTGCGAGAGCACAACCAGGAGCTTGAAGCAAAAAATATGAAAGTTCTAGGGACGGTATTTATACTCTATGAATAATTAACATAGAACGGTTCAGTTCCTAGGTCTCCTAGGTCGCATTCCTCCGGCCCGCAACTTGTCAACTTGGCTGCCATCAAAATTATGACGAAAACCAAGTGATAAAAGAGAGACAAATCGCAGGAAACCACGTTAAGAAAATAAGTAGTATTGGAGCTGAGCAGCGGATTGGTTGGCAGCCTCGTGGTCGATTTGTGGGTTTTGTGGCTGTTTAGTTAACGCTGTGTAACTCACATAGCTCTGTTATCAGGTGCTACCATAGCTTGGTGAAACCGTGATATGGCCATATGGGCACTCAAACCTCCTGTTTATTGCTGTCATGCAAAATCATGAATCGCTTGTGTTGTCTTGTGGTGCTTCCTGAATGCTGGTACATCCTTATGCCCACATCGCCTTTGCCTCTGACCTAGTAGTGGTTCGACTTGCCTCTGACATCATCTCCTCGTGGATCGAGGTTTAGGAAAGGTGAAATGGAAGGGAGGGTCAAGTAGGGTTGATGGAGAGAGTTAGGGCGAGGATTTGTTTAGGGTTAGTAGTAAAATGATTGGGTAGGAATTAGGAGCATATTCCTACCACTTATGTGAGGCTGCCCTTTTGGTGAAAGGGCAAAAAGGCGGCACCTGATTGGCGCGGGAAACCCCTGCTAGCGCGGTTTACGGTCAAAGGGCAACGGTAAGAGGGCAGCATCGTAAAACGGTCTATATAACCATAAAATCAAATCATTGGAGATCCTGTGGTAAATTAGAGAGTATGTTCTCATATAATTCATCGCATAGAGTTGTAGTTTGTCATAGTTGTCATTCTTGTGTCATTCCTGGGCCTACAAGCCAGGAGCGACACCTCTAGGCTGAACCACACCGACTCTTGGGAAGTGTGCTGAAGACCACTGTGCAGCAGCTGAGCAGTTACGATTTGAGAACAGTCGAAGAGCTTAGAGCGCATAAACCTAGGCCAGAGGACAAGTGCGAGCAAATACAGCAACTCACCAGCTATGTCGGGTCTCGCTGTCTGCACCCACAGTGCGACTATGCCACCCGTCGGCCTCGAAAAATGGGAGAGCATTGGGCTTCAGCTCATAATAGAAAGGCGGCGGCAGAAAATAGTGGTGCTCCGTTATAGGAGGAGTGTACGCTGTAGACGTATTTTACAAGTCCTAGGAGGATTGATTATTTTGTTGTGGTTGATAATAAAAAGGAGGAAAAATTAAATATACGGGAATTATCAAAACCATTGAAAGAAGAAGAGAAGGCCCTTTTCATAAAGCTAGAGGAGGACTACCAAGACGTCAAGGGGGATATTTAAGAGCAAGCCAGCATTGTCCATGATTTTAGAGATTTAAGGTCAGAGAGAGTCCCTTGGCTTAAGCGAGTGGAATCCCCATTGCACACAGCCATGCTAAAGGACGAAGAGATCTAGTGCTTGTACAAGCTGCTACTAAAGAAAGAGGTTGATAGGGACGCTGAGGGTGCTACGGATCCCAACCTAGTGCGCATCCTGGCTACTGCTAAGGCTATGCTAAGGGATGCTTACAAGCTGTGTAGCAACACCTCGCTAGGCTGCAAGATGACGTAGCAGTAGGCTAATATTCTAAACGAGTTCTATGCTAGAGCGTTAGGGAAAGCAGATGGGTTCTGGCATTTTAAGAACCCCTCGACACTAGTCACGTACTTTACTACTATAAAGCAGCTCCTAGTGTACTACTACTACGTAGTGCATTATAAGGGCAGCCATTTCACATAGGCTAAGCTAGACTAAGTGCTGCTAAGGGATGTCATCTAGCTGACGAAACCACAGACCTAAGCTATAGACGAGATAATGGCAGCCTTAGCTGTTAAGGATTTAGAAGAGGCTAGGCTGGCTCTAAAGCATGTAATCTGTCGACTCTACCTAGCCTTGATTTGCCACACGGTTAGCAGCGTGCCGTTTAAATCACCTGTCTTAAGTTTCTATGCTATGCTAAGTAGGAAAGTCTGTAGGAAAGGCTAGGGATTATAGAAGGAGCTAGGGAATTTTAACAGCCATCTGTCTACTCTAACTTAGGTTGCCTAGCTTGTGATCTTTGACTATACCTACTTCTATAAGCAGGATGATAAAGATTAAATCCCTATCTTTCTTGCTAGAATATGCAAGAAGTTCTTCTAGCAGCTAGCTAAGACACCATTTAGACACATTCTGTAATAGCAGCTCTATCTGTTTAAGGTTAGAAAGGCTGTAATTGCAAAACATTAGGCTTAATGGTCTCTAAACAGGCAGACAGTTAAATACTAGGGGATAGAGTTGCAGATGGCGTAGGTATCACAGCTAGTTCTGTCTAAGTATTAGAAGGCCTATTCTCTGCTCTAGGATGAGCTACTGTTTAGGGCGAAGGACCTAATCCCTATGGAATCATAGAGGCTAAAGGATAATCTAGATCTAGAGGACTTTAGGGGCTCATGGCTCTCTTATCCTAGTAATTCTAAATTCCTTAATAGCGCTAAGCTTGCTCTCTTTAGACAGATCTAGGGAAGTCTAAAGCTGTAGGCTATGTTCCTAACTACAGCTATAGATAGAAGTGTAGCCTTGTGTCTAAAGGCTATAAAGATCTATAAGGCATATACTTAGGACTTCCTAAAGCTAGTGTTAGTGCTTGCCTATATTACACTAGGCCTACTACTACAAGCATCTAAGTTGCTGTTAGTAATGTAGCGTAATACTACTTAGCAGCGCTACATGTTAATGTAGGAGAAGCTAGTTATAATATATGTCTAGTATCATAAAGGCTAGCAGCAGTTAGGTGTCTATAAGGACAATATTTAGTTCCTCTTAAAGGCAATTAGGGACTTGCTGCTTATGTACATCACATATGTCATTCCCCTATAGTAGATGTTTTTACAGCAGCAGACCCTAGGGGCTCTCATTTCCCTATATCTCTAGTTAAAATCAGACAGGACAGTATAGGCTAACGACACGCTCACCACTTGCTTAGCTAAGGCCTGTACTTATGCGTAGGTTCTGTGGTTTAAGACAGCATAATAGCAGCAGTTTATAGCATTAATAACTAAGGAGAAGTTTACAGCTAAGGAGCGGGCTAATTTTGATATAGAGGATAACCTAGGAGACAATATAGAGGACAAGCTGGATCTTGTTGCCCTAGTAGAGCTAAGTAATCACAGCTTCTATACCTTTAACCACATGTATGCTAGGATAACAACACTTATAATAAATGCTCTACTACATTAGAGTTACTATGCTTTAGGCAGTTAGCGTATCTTCTTCTGATTTAATTATATCCTTTAAGGAAAGTAGCTATAGGGGGCTTCTAAGACACTCTTGCTATAGATGCTTAATGCATCTAAGTAAGGCTAGGTTTAAAGAAAGGGGACATATTCTAGGGCAGACTTAGAGGCGGTTGCTTATAGGCTATATAATAAGCCTAAGATAAAGATTTGAATTCTAGGGCAGTAGGATGGTCTACTTGCTGTAATAGGCCCTTACCTAGCTAAGTAGGTATTACTAGTAATAGGAACAGGGTCTAGGAAATCGCTAGTGTTTATGGTTAGGGCATGTGTTGTAGATGCTTAAACTATAATACTAGTTCTCCCTATAGTTGCTCTCTATAGCAATATGTTAGATAGGTGCCGTTATATAGGCATCTAGCCTCTAATCTAGAGTATTAAGTATAGGGATTTAGCGTTACTAGTCATTATGTTAGCTAAGGCTGTCTACATAGAGGTTGTAGTAAAGTTAGTGCAAACGTACTAGCCCTAAAAGCAGATTTTCAATTACACCTAGGATAAGATCATTATCTACTGCTAGAGTAGAGATGATGTTGGCAAGCTTAGGGAGATCCTTAGGTGCCTGACATATACTTCTAAGTCTGGGACTAAAGAGGAGAAGGTAGAGATTTTATTAGAATGGCTTAGTAGGCGTAAGCAGCTAGTGGTTGTAGCAACTAGCGCTCTTAGGATTAGGTTTAACTACCTGTTTATATAGTAGGTTGTCTATATAGACACACCCTAACTAAGAGGCTAGTGGTATTTGGGCCTAAATACCAGCTGAGTCAGCTGATTTCCCTATACAAAATTTGGCAAGCGCTAAAGCAGGGGTGCTAAATACCACCTCCTAATTACCACCCTAATAGGCTAAGACATCATTTGCCCCTTTATCGTAGCCATTAAATCCTGTGAAGCTCGTAGACTGTCTATAGACCTTAAATAGACCTTTGTATAGAATTCTAATATTATATAAGACGTTGTAAGCGAGAAAGACCTTACTCTAAGTTAACCCTAAGCTGCCATCGTTAAATCCTCAGGGTTACGGCTTAGCTTAGTCATTAGGGTCTAAGGTGTTTCTTAGAAATGGTGCACTAGATGATCTACAACGATGCGCACTAGGCCTTAATATGTAAGACTCATGGGTATGTAATTACAAACTTGGCTAGACACCTAGCAGACACACATAGCAATCTTGATTTAAAGACTTAGAAAGCGATTGTTGCTGAATATTTGGGGTTGCAAATAAATTGGCCAGTAGATTATAATTTTCAATTTAGACCAAGAAATTCAATTCTAGTAATTAATGGGCTTAGCCTCTGTAACGGATTCGCATGTAAGAAGTACGAAAAATGTAGATTCCTTACAACTAGTTGAAAAGCCGTTAGGGTGCATTATAACGAAGAGCATGATTAGACATGGACTAAGGCAGATCTAGTGCACTAGGTTAGTGTTAAACTGCAGACCTTCTTTATAGTTCCTAGAAATGCTATCTATTATTTCTGTGTGGTTGTGCCTAAGGAGGCAGGAGAGGAAGTGACTAACAAAAGAGGCTAGCTGAAGTGCCAATTAATTGATGATATTAAGGAGCAGTAGGCGCATGGAAAGGAGCAGCAGGAGAACTTACAGAAGGTTCTAGCGGATAGAGCCTTAAGGCATGAGACCACTAACTGGCTAAAGCGCGTAGAGTGGATTGTCCACTTTAAGGAGAGGGATCTAAGCGAGATCCACGCCTACAGCTAAATGCTAGGACAGGAAGATGATTATTTACACAGGATAGCAGCTGCGATGGACTGATTGTTCTTCAGACGCTGTATTAATAGGTTAAAGAGCATGCCATTAATGACACAACTTCTGTTAGCTAGCCTACATCAACTAGACGCGTATAGCTGACCGTTTAGGCCATTGCAGGAGAAGACGAGCATAGACTATAACCTGATTTACTAGACACGATTTCTATGCTACTGTCTAAATGTTCTCTACCTTAACGAGTCTGAATTATTTAAAAAGCACAGGTTTCGTTTTATAGCAGGGCAGAGAGAGAGGTTAGGGAAACTATAGGAGCACTTACAGAATGCAGACTAGTTAGAGGAGGCTTTAGAGGAAGAGCTCCTTGAAATTTCAGCTAGTTTCTAGATGTAGCGGCTTTAGGGGGACCCATTTGCTAGTCTACTGTAGCATTTTGTTAGCGTGCTAGGAATTAACAGAGGTATAGGGCAGTTTTAACCTACACATCTATTTATGTACATGCTAGCAGGGCTTATGTATGTTAGTAGAGCGTTGCTTAGGGAATGGGCCATTCCTACCAAAGACTGGCTAGGGATAGAGGATCTAGGGGAGCAGTTTGCAGAGGTGTAGGACACTTGGTTGTATAAGGCCACCTACTCCCTAATGGGCTACACGCTTAGTCTGTTGCTCTATAGTTGAGTAATTGCAAAACAGACTGGTAGTTAGCTCATGGTATCATGGAGCAAGACGAAGGAGCTGATGTATTCTATAGGGAAGCTAATTCCTATAGATGATATCTAAAGCATAGTAGCAGACATGACCACAGATGTAGAAGACCTACTTTAGAATGTGCTGATGTTTAAGGAGGGAGACAACGTCTAATTTAAGATCCTGTTAGCTGACATTAAGGACGACCTAACGCATACGCAATAGGGGAAATCATTTATTCACAGCAACGGCCTTATAGGAAAAGAGGTGGAAATGCTAGAGGACCTTGTTAACAGGCGACAGAGACAAGAATTCCTATTGTCTACATAAGGGATGATTATGTCTTTTGAATAGTGAAAATGGCTATAGGGTTAGACTTATATTTTTAGGTAAACATATAGATTAGGACCTATAGAGTAAAGTGTACGCTTTAGTTTTCTCATATAGGTGTTGTAGTAGAAGATATCGTTGATCAAAGGTAGTGGTCTAGGTTTAATGGCCTAATTTAGCAAAATTCTAGGAGTATTGCCATAAGCAACTGCCTACTGAATTGAGGTTTTTAAAAGTTGGGGTTGAAGATATGTCATGTATACAAACACCACTATATATTATAAGGACATATTAAGTAGAAAATTAACCAGTTAGAACTAG
>JPKD01000407.1:0-54965 GCA_000750935.1 Pseudogymnoascus sp. VKM F-4519 (FW-2642)
GCAATCTACACGAATTATAGTCGATTCTACACTCCGTACGCGATTTCAAGCACATCCAGGAAGGCAGGAATGGGTCTCTGCAGTTGAGTGCATCTGTATGGACGGAACAGCTATCGACCCTCTTATTATTTTCAAAGGACAGAATATACTACAGAGCTGGATTCCAAAGGAGGTTATACAAAAATGGCACTTCTCTGCAAATACAAAAGGATGGACAAGTAATCTTCATGGATTAGAGTGGCTAAAACGCGTTTTTGAGCCTTCTACAAGAGCAAAAGCAACACAAAATGGAAAACTACAACAACGGCTCCTTATTTGTGACGGCCACGATAGCCATATAAGCGGAAGCTTTATATCACACTGTATTCAAAATCGAATATCGCTCCTTATAATACCTCCTCATACATCTCATGTTCTACAGCCACTTGATATTTCGATTTTTGGGCCCTTAAAGCAACATCTTACAACAGCTCTCTCACACCTAAATGAGGCACAACTCCTACGAATACAGAAAGCAGAGTGGATGGATGCATATATCACCATACAGAAAGCAGAGTGGCTCGAAGCATATATTACTGCAAGAGCAGCTGCTTTTTCAACTTCAAATATCAATTCTGCTTGGAGAGGAAGTGAGCTACAGCCATTCCAGCCGCAAACAGTCATTCGAGCAGCTACGCTTCCTACTATAGACGTTATAGTAGAACGACCACATACTCCTATAGAGCATGATATTTTTGAGAAGGTATTTCTAAACAGCAGTCCACCTGATTTTAATACCCTTCAAAAAGCGAATACTGTGCTCTCTACAGCCTTAAACCAAGGTGTTTTGAATACTCCTACAAAGCGATATATCAATAAGTTAGCAGACGAGACCGAACGCCTTAATACACGTAATACCTACCCTTCGAAAAAGAGAGACAGCTAACTTACGTTCAATTATCCAAAAGCGAAGAACACAGAATAAGGGTAAAAGAGCAGTTTTAAAGGGTTAATTCCACATTTCTACAGAAGAACTCTAGTCGCAAGTTATAGAAGCAGAAGCAGCAACAGCAATAGCTTCACAGAGGCCTAGAACAACGCCACAGCCTATAAACGAAGCTACAATTGAGGAAATAGATGAAGAGAGCGAAGAAGAGCCTTCAGAGGATGATATAGATGAATTAGGGTGGTAGTAATTGAATTATTACGATTTTTTGAAGCTTTTAATAGGGCAGCTGCCCCCACTAGCGACTTTACCCCATTAGCGACTTTACACCATGACTTACGTTACGCCATTAGCCCGGTTACGCCACATACTCCCTTAGCTTCCTATACTTTAGTATATGAAGGTAGATATATACCTCTATAGTCATCTTCTTTATATACTATTTCTTTTACTTACTTATTGCTTATTATTACTTAATATAAAGGGTTTTTTTTCGTTTGTCTATATAACGTATCACTCGTTTGTACAAAGTATTGCTTGTTATATAAGATGTATCATTATATAAGTTGTGCTACTTGTTTTTATACAAAGTATTGCTTGTTTATATGAATACTCTAGTAGAAATACATATAAGCCAAGCTCTCTAAAATGCATAAGAACTAACTTATTAAAGCCTTCCTTAATTTAATATTAGCTATTAAGATAAAAAAATTATGGATATATAGAACCTATATATTATGCATAATGAAGAAGTTATACTCTAAGACATTAATTTGTAATTCTAAATATAATATAAGAATATAAGTACATAGAAAAAAGTAAGGACTATATAAGTAGTTTTTATAAGAGGTCTAATACTATAAAATTATAACTAAGAAGGTAAAATGTAAAGTAAAGATATAAATTAAGGTAATTAAAAGTATAAGTTCTTATAACATTATGTAAGATTGTGTGTGGCATCTAAGCTGCTGTTTTCAGCTGGCGCTGGTTGCTGCTTTACCCAGCCCCGAACACCTAAAATCTTATCACGTGCCCAAGATTACGATCTTGAATGCTTTTTTGAAAATGCTCCAAGATCGCACCAATAGACCCTTACTTCTCCAAGGTTCAAGTAGGTTTTACTTGTGTGTATAGTGGCGGCTTATCGACTAGGCCCGACTTGAAATAATTCTATGAAGGTGTTGAGGACCTTGAATTCAAGGACATCGCCAAAAACTATTTTGACCGGCGCAGTTTCTTCGTCTTTCGCGATGGCTGGATAAGGGCAGTCGAACAGTCGAACGTAGAATGCGAGATACGGACGCCACTAGATGGTGAGTTCTGCGCATGGTGGTACTATCGCTGAGCGACAATTGCTGAGCGCCTACGATTACAAATTAATGTCAAAACGCCTCGGCCGCCTTAAATAAACACAATGAGCTCCATACCCCCTTATATATCCTTAGGCGCTCCATGAGAGGTGGCTCGTCTGAGATCTTTGTGGTATAAGTTAGTAAGAGAAGTAAAAATCCAAAAAGTGAAATTCGCTTATGTAAAATCATTCAGGAAGAGTGCCTATGGCCGACGAGAATTACGTCTAAATCCTAGCGAATAACATCAGCGACATACATCATCCAAACTTGGTCTTCTTCATGAGACGGACAGCCTACATCCTAATTCCCAGCGAATATCATCAGCGACGTACAGCATCCAAACATGGGAGCCAATTAATAGGGGAAGACAGTTTTTTGTCAGCACCAGAACAAGTAATCAGTATCATTTGTTATTTGTGAAAACAATAAGGCCTAGCATTATCACATCGCTTGAACACATTTGCCTTCACTTCCTACCTTCCCTCTGTTGCTCTCGACAACATCATCCTGACTACCTGCTTCTATCCGGAAGCTTAATTGTCTTCATTGCCTACTCGACCATCTTCCCAGTCGCTAAGGGGGAAGTATTCAACGACCTCTGGGGGGTGGGTCTCATTCCCAACTACGCTCCCTCCGTAAGTAAGGTATCCTTCCACTTCTGGTGTGTCAATCAATGTGAGCACTTCAGTCTGGTTTCCCATAACCCAAGCCTGTAATAAACGTATTAGTAGTATCTCTGAAGATGCCTAATTACTCTCAAAATATAAAAACTCACAGAGTTCATGCCCCACACCATGTGAGGTAAAATATGGCAGTGAATCATCCAAACACCTGGGTGATTAATCCTAAGTCTCCAAGCCCTCCATGCTGTGAGTGTTCCAGGCGGTGCTTGTCCGCCATACATGTAAATGTTTGTCGTACTATCCTAAGATTAGTGTTGATGTTCTCAGTAAGGCTCTCGCCCAGTGCCCCCAGACGTCCTTCTGGAAGCTACTGAAGTTTGGGAGACAGGGGTAGGGTTACATACTCTCTCTTGACGGGGTGTCCTATAGACCTACGCCATTTTGCTTCATTTTCCTCGCGATTGTATACACCCTCTCCAGAACCCAAATCCCAGTAATGGGCTCCATGAGCATGCCATGGATGCGTCTCTGTTGTACCAAACGCAGTCCCGGTGCTTTGGACCACAATCTCAATCACCTCTCCCATAACCGCTGGGAAAGCGTAAGTGACTGGATCTAAACCATCATGCTGAAGAGCACGCTCCATAGACGGCCAGTTGGAGCCGCCATCCTTGTAGAGGCTGACAAGAAAAGGCTCCTGCACAAGATCCTCCTTCCAGGTTTGGCCATTTATTTTGTAGAGCAAGCCATAGTTAGGAAAATCTAGATAAGAGGTGATATTAACTCTTCGAGTCACTTCCTCTGCAGTAGGGAAATCAAGTGCGTTAATTGATGCAGTAGGGTTTTGTGAATCATTGTAGGGCCGAAGCGAGTACTCTAGCCAATTAGGGTCTGTCTGTGGTAAGGTGATAGGAGGCGAAGCTGGTGGATAGACTGGAGGAGAGGACTCAGTTTGCGGAGGACCGTAGTTAAGGACTGCAAACGACCGAGTATTATTTCCAAATTCGCGACTCTCCAGCTGTATATAGTAGTATTGCCTATCTGGCGTTTCGGGGGTATCGAGAAGGAAACTGTATCGTTGGCCTGGGCTAACTTGCATAAGTGAAACCTCATGCCTTTCAGTGTAGGCCCTATTCATTGTCAGTTTCATTAGCAAAAGAGAGGATATAAGGAGATATACCCATCAGCTTCGATCACTTTAAGAGTATCATGGCCCTCAATAGCTAGAAGATTAAATGATAAGGCAGTTCCACCAATAAGCCTTACTCTGTAAGTTTTCCCAGGTTCAACATCAATAACAGACAATGAATCATCGCATGGCTTGCCTAGTTCTGATGAAACAATACCACTTCCTTTCCCGTTAATAAGTACCATTTCTTGAGACCCTTGATATGCTATAGGGACAGCTAGCAATTTTTCTTCTAGAACTTCATCGCTGTACTCGAAGACGTCTTGTAGGAAAATAATAAGGTCATCATCGTAGTTATACGGGGGGTTATCTTTATCCTCAATCTGTAGTGTATTAGTACAAGAAAAAAGCACCAACTTAAGTGAATAGAAAATATTCCTTACAATTAACGGCCCTGAAGCAGAGATAGCCTGGAGACCAACGTGCGAATGATAAAAATATGTTCCCGCATAACCAATTGGCACATGAAGCTCATAATCGAAGAAATGGTGAGGAGGGATGGGCCATTGGGCAGCCTGAGGAGTTCCATCAGAGAATGGGGCTGTTGCCATAGTAAGGCCATGCCAATGCTAGTTGACAGTTAGCTGAGAGTGGCCACATAAGTCTCCATATATCTCATGGATTGTCTAGATGAGCATAAGGAAGCTGCGTTGGATCTTACCATCGTAAGGTTCTGATGAGCAATATCATTGTAAACTCTGATCCAAACCGTCTTGCCTTCCGTGAATTTGAGGGTTGGCCCTGGACTGGTGCCGTTGACAACTAAAATATCCTTCAGTGGCACACAAGACTGTTTTCTCTCCTCTTCGGTGACTCGGAGAACTGCATCTGGGATAAAATGTTCATTGTGAGTCGCTGCAGAGGCTACCCCAATCAACTCTGTTGTGAGGACAGATATAAATAGGAGGAAGAAACGCATCTTCAATCTTCAAATAAATAAGAGGCCGCCTGAGAGAATTTGAGAAAGTTTAAGGAGATAAAAAGCGTAATGCAATATATCAAGGCTTTTATACCTTGGCCTTTCGTTTAGCTACAAGATAAACCCTATCCAACTCCCGATGTCATCACTAAAATCCCTACACGTGGACTACTCGGGCTGAGAAATAATAAACAGTGTACCTCACTGTCACAGAATTCGTTCCGAGACAGAAGTAGAGCTGAGATTAAAGCAGACCCTAGCATATGAACTGTACGCCTGTAAAGATTCCATTCACTGGCTGGGAATGCATCAGCAGAGACAAAAGCTGTTATCGTGCCTATTGAAATAGCGAAAAGCGCAGGCTTTAGGTAAGTCACATCTGCAAAGTTGAACCTGATCCAACTCTTCTGTGGAGACTTGTTAACTCGAAGACATTCCTGCGTAACCTTCAAATGAGTTATTATCTTGTGACATGGTGATCTACACCTTCATCGTGAAAAATATATCCCAGGTGTCTCTCCTATGCTTACTACATGCAAACAGCCCTCCGGATATGAGTCTTCATGTAAGGACAATGACTAACACTAATCTTCTGAATATGGTTAACTGGTTACGTATCTGCCTAATAAACCGCGTTGCATAGCACTTCATGGGTAAAAACGGAACTGTGCCCCTGTGTCTCACTCCTGTCACATGTTCTGTGCTCATCTGCTGGAGCTCAAAGGCCTCAGCGAAATACCGTAGACATGTCTCTTTAAAGACTGGGAGGAGATCCTCAGCCGTTCATTGCAGATCCCTCCAGCCCGTAGGCGTTGGGACGAAGCTAGGCTCCGGGGTTCTTTCGAATATCTCCTAGTAGCTCGTATCTGATGTCTAATGTTTCAGACAGATCTCCTAGAGGGGTTTCCCAAGAACTCTATTAGAGTTCCGAATTCGTTGCTTTCTCGCCGCACAGGGGGCTGCAGCCGCGGAAACACCGCCAGTCTCCATGCACAGATCTGGCGTTACATTGCTGAATCAGGAGGGCCAAATGAGTCCAGACTGCGCTGGATCGGGCCGAGAGTGGAGAGACGACTAGGGGAACTTACCTCATGAGGCGAAGAGTGACATCAGGGGCTGCCTGATGGCAGCGTCAATTGTGATGAGCTGAGCCAAATGTCCACCTGATGGACTACAGGAGTCTCAACACGAAAACCACAACTGTGGTAGCTAGCCATCGGCTCGACTGAAACAGAGAACAAAAAGGCTTGCGTGGTGAGATCAGAGACGGCCGTTCAGGAAGTCTGCGAGATGATCAGTAGGGATGATACCAGCTGAAAGCAAAGCGAGGTCGGGTTTCCGTATGCAGAATCTGCAGTCGTGACTGTGCATGCTTCTCTCTCAAACATTGATTCCCTCAGCATGTTTTTGATTGATATAGTTCTTTGAAGTATTGATGTGAATCTGAAGGCTGAGATTTATATTCGACTTCACGCTAGCGTGGACTGGTGGGTATGTCTGTGTTGGAGGTCCGTGTCTTAATCAACTAGGGAGGAACGCTAGAGCGATCAAGGTACACTTCGCAGCGCTCTCCCCTCCCAGGGCGTCTCATCCAGAACAGCGCCCACATCGGACCCACGAATCAAACCCTGCGCCTCGCACCCAGTCCCTCGATGCCCACACCAAGGTATAACCTGCCAACACAACCCGCAGCCCTTGACTCTCCGCCAACAAGTACACCCAACCCCTCTCCGTATCTAAACCCTCGAAAACATCCCCAAAGCACCTATCTGCAAGCCTCAAACCACCCTCTCCGAACTCTGTCGGCTAAAATACACGCAAAGGTACGCCTGCCCCTTACTGGACGGTTTCTGCAAAGCCGTTCCTGAGCGCCCAAAACGTCAAAAATATGCTAATCCTCCGCATCACCGAGCAGGTTATAGGAATGCAGCAACAATCATAGCCGTCACAAGAGAAGCATTTTTCCCCTCTGCCTCAGGCTTGACAAAGCTCGAGATAGTGCTCGAAGCCGCCGAGCTGATCTGCACGTTGTGAGGGAGGAGCGACGGTGGAGAGGGACAGAGTCGGGGGGGGAGGGAGTGGCCCTTATATAGAACTCGAAAGCGGCGGCAGGCATATGCACACGCGTTGCCCGATTAGGGCGGACGCTAAACCCGAAGCTCAAACACCACAATCTACATTATACTATATATAAAGTATACATTAAAGACTATAATAACGTAAGTCGTGGCGTTACCGGGCTAATGGCGTAACCGGGCTACTCACCAGAGCCACCCTATTACTAAAAATGAAAATACAAAAAATCAATTTCCTACAACCCTAATTCATCTATATCATCATCATATTGCTCTTCTTCACTCTCTTCGCTCTCCTCGCTCTCTTCTCCACTCTCACTATTAGTTAGGTTAACTATTGAGGTAGGTTGCGGTGTTTTTGAGATTCTTGACCTCTAGGTTGCAGCCTCTGCCTTAATAACTTGCGACTGTAAGTCTAGAGTTGAGATGTGGAATTGACCCTTTAAAATAGCTCTCTTACCCTTATTCTGTACTCTACGCTTCTAGATAATTAAGCGTAAGTTATCATACTCTCTTTTTTAAAGGGTGTTGCGTGTATTAAGGCGTTCTGACTCATCTGCTAACTTATGAATATATCGCTTTATAGGAGTATTTAAAACACCTTGATTTAAGGCTATAGAGAGTATAGTATTCGCTTTTTGAAGGGTATTAAAATCAGGTGGACTGCTGTTTAAGAATACCTTCTCAAAAATATCATGCTCTGTAGGAGTATATAGTCGTTCTACTACAACATCTATAGTAGGAAGTGTAGCTGCGCGAATGACGGTTTGTGGTTAGAATGGCTAACGTAAGTCGTGGCGTACTGGCTGTAATGGCGTAATGGCCGCAATGTATCTTTACAGCTAAATGTGTATATAAAGGTACTTACAATTGCAGAATTTAGAACCTTAACTACTCCATTAATAAAATTTGTAAGGCTTAGCCCTCTTATATATAGAAACTCTATATAATCATCTACTATACATAAAGACACTAGTAGCTCTAGCGTATTTTTATATAAGTTATTAAAGGTTTTAGATTTTGCTATATAATTTTTTTGTATGGTAAATCTAAAATGACTAATAACTTCCTTATTAGGCTAGCTTACAAGTTAACATTTTTAAGTATAATGTATGTGTATATTAAATTAAGTCTCTAAGTACAAAAGCATTAAACTTTAACAAGCTTAGTTAAAAAGTTATTAAAGGTTGAAATACAGATCACGTGATATAAATTGGCTTGTAGAGGCAACTACGGCCAGTAGTTACGCCATTGCGGCCAGTACGCCACGACTTACGTTACCCCCGTTACGCCATTACACCCGTTACGCCATGACCTACGTTAAGCCTAAAAAAGTTAATACCTCTCTCTCTCTCTCTCTCTACATAGATCATAACAACAACTACGCCATTAGAGAATGCCATGTTATTAGCTTTATAGGGGCTAGAATCTTAGAAGGAAAAACTTGTCTATTTCTAAAGGTCTTATTCTATATTCGTAGAAAGGGGTTTCCTTTTATATAAACCTATTAACATACTATTCTATACGTGTTCTAAGTTATTACATGAGCTATACCTTCTATACCCATGTTCTAGGTTATTACTACGTAGTGTTGTTGTTTATACGCATGTTCTAGGTTATTACGTGAGTTGTTAGTTTATTTGTTAACACATAACATTGTTGTAATGTGCGTTGCTACTCTAATAATAAGTAATAGCTATTAGAAATAGATAATAATGTTATAGCTTAGCATTACGCTAATAAGGGACTTCTATAGCTTCTATAGTGTTAATAAGGGTGGTTATAGAATAGATAGTAGTTATAATAGTTTTAATTTGTATTAGTAGTTCTAATATTAGTCGTTATATATATTAAAAGTCTACCTGAAATATATAAAATATTATAATTGCTACTGTAAATATTATAAGTAATATATAATTATATAATCATTAATTAGGGGTAGTAAGTATTAAGTACGGCAATTCCTACTATGTCTTTAACTTAAATAACTAACTAACTAACTCATGGTATGCCATTATTAAAATAGTTATGTTGCCTTTTATTATTAAATTTAAGAACTTAAATATAATCCCATCCCGCTTAAGCTACCTTGAAAAATAAAGATGAAAACGTAAGATAGTTTAGAGCTGGTTAAGGTATTCCATGCCCATAATCACCGGTCGTAGTGACAGGTCTTGTTGCTAAATGACATAATATACGTCTAACCCTAACATCGTCCTAATTGAACCTTGACAGACACAGGTAGTCGACTTAGAATGCCCCTGCATCTCCTAATAGAGGGTACTACGTAGTTTACGGGATGAAGCTTGATTGAAGGTTGTTGCAATCCATCGATTCGCAAGTGGATAGTTCGTTGGAACCTCGCCCGTCGTTTCGTCGCGGACCTGGCAGCACCAACTTAAGCCACTAGGTCCATACATAATGAAAAAGGAAGCTTTCAACAAGTTGAAGTAGTTAAGTTACTTAATAAAACGTATGTACTATTATATACAAACTAAGCTGAGACGCGCTGCTGCCTATGGGTTTATCGCGATGAAGCTGGAACAGTCGTCTGCTTCATTTGCCAAAGTGCCGTCTTTGCTCGGTCACGAACATCTAAATCGCAGTCACGCTCAAGAACTTCCATTTTTGCAAGAAACCCCAACTTTGTCAACTCTCGGACCCGTTGAGTGCGAGTTACAGTGTCTTGGTCGTCTTCAACCCACGTCAGGTTGATGACAAGCCAGCAAAGAGCCAGCCGAACCTCCTTGTCTGGATGGCTGGACTGTTCTAATACAAGCTTTAGCAGTTCTGTCTGGGCCACAACCTGCTGTCGGTGCCGAGGAACACTTGCAGCTACGTTAGCTAGTATGTATTCGACGGATGTGATAATTTCAGGCTGAGGAGGTACAATTCTTGTCTCGCCATTGCCGCTTCCGATATCCGAACCACGTTTGCTGAAAGGATTTATAACTTTGGGCCTCAACTTAGACGCCAAGATTTCAAATATTTGGTCCTGGCCAAACGAATGGAAGAGGAAGTCAATCATATCGGAGTTTTCGGCCGGTCCAGTACTATTGTAGGCGCCAATAAGATTTCGAATCAGGTCAAGACCTTGCTCTTGCACGGCAGTATCGTTTTCCTGAGCTTTTTTGCCCAGGCTAAGCTCTCCTTTTTGAAGAGCAGCAAATCGAGAATTCACAAGTTGACTCGTGGAACCTGAAATTGATTTGGCCCTTTCTGACTCTGGGAACTTTCGGCTAAAGCCTGGGCTTTTGTTTGCGGAACTCACACCAGTTGCATTATCTGCCATTTTTTGCTTATAGTCCTCGTCGTCTGAGTAGTTCATATGGACATCATTGTCCTGGTCCACAACTGTCGATCTCGTGGACGACGTATAAGCGGCATCATCCTCTGTATCTTCACAGATGAGTTGTACGAGCCAACCCTGTCCAAGTTCTTCGACACATGCCATTTTGATATCATTTCCAGCGGACTGCACCAAATGCTTCAACGCCCAAAGCGCATTAAGGCGAAGATTTACGTTGGCGGAGTGCGCGTGCTGGCAAAGGATTTTCAAAACGCCAGCGGCCGAAATTGTCTAGAAACTTGTCAGCAAAAAAGTCAATGTGAAGCTTTCACGTATATCATACTTCACGCATCGGACTGAACTCAGTCACAATATTACACACCGTCGCAGTTGCCGCTATCTGAACCTCGATATCCGAATGGCTCAGAAGATTAAAAATCGGCATAACGACTCCATTATCCACCAGGGTCGTCCTCAATATGCTAACTGAGCGCGACAGATGGCGAACAGCGCCACAGGCCGCGATGAGGACAGAAGTTGGGTTTATACCAAACCCAGAGTTAAGGCTAGATGCTTCGCCTGCGCTTGTTTTCGGGGTTGTTTCTGACTTCTCATTTACTTTATGTGACGGTTTCTCGGGGTGTGGTTTTAGTGACTCGACGATAAATGGCATGGTGCCTTGATCCACAATGGATTTTCGGTATTCATCCTTGAAGGGAACAAGAGCCGCAATTGCTCTAAGCACGCTTTCGCGGACCCTGATCTTGTGAACAAGAAGGGCGGAAAGCCCACTGTCTCCAAGTTTTGATGACCTTGACGTATGCACACTATCCTTGTCGACCTCAGACGAAGAGCCGCCTGATGACCATGTACGAGCTTCATGGTTGGTTGGCACCCGGTCATATGAAGATTTCATCATCTTTGCAAGCTTGCTAATAATTCCAGCTTCGTACGCCGATTTTTGTAGGTATTCGCTGTCGATAATCAGCTTCGCAATTACTGCGGGTGTGCGTTCCATGAGCAGCCACAGTTTGGCAGTCTGTCGTGCATCGTTGGTTGTAGAGTGTTCCGCTGCGCGTTCAAGTAAACCGACCAGTATCGGGATGACCAGCAGCCCGATTGATATCTCTCTGGATTTAGCTGTAACCCCTGCCCTGTACAGCCCTGCCAGGAGGTATGCTGCCATTAGCCGACCAATGTCAGTGCTAGACCTCGTAAGCCATATCAAATATGGTACCAATGGGCTTTCAGGCTCTTCGGCGTCACCTACCCCGCTACTACCTGGTGGTAGTTCGGTGCTCGCGAGGTTGCGGTGAGGCCACGCGGCTGTCTTGGAACCGCTGTCTTGCATGATGGAATCAGACGGCCCTTGTGTTCCCAAGGGAGGAAACGCAGAACCAATGCCAGAAACACTGTTTGTGTAGCTCGTAGAAACGTTGGGGATCAGATAATCGACGGCATTCATTTGCAACTGTCTGCCTGATGGGTCAGAGGCATTGTAGGCAGCCCATTCTGCTTTGGTTGATCGGTTTGGAGCAAAATCAGTTGTTGGGAAAAGGGGGAACACAGCAAGAATGGCACTGGAATAAATAAGCTGGCAAGCTCGCAGCTTCGAATCGGCTACAATAACACCGATGCATTCCAGAATGATCGCAAGATCGGCACCCTCAGAACCTTCTGCGTAGGGGAACTTGTTTACAAGGCCCTCTTTCTCCACTGCCGCATCAGCCCCGGGAATAACCAGTCCCTGAATGGCTATAATTCCAGCCAGTCTAGTGGCAAGAGCATCTAACAGACCAGCATTGGCAAGGATTGACCGATGGCGTTCGTTTTGACAAAGTTTACTTATCAAAGATGCCGCAAGACATACTTGGCTGCGTGTATGAGGTAATGTCGAGGATTGGCTGAAGATTTTGTACATAGAGCCAACATGAGAGGTAGAGAAAATAGAATCGGCAAGCGAGGTAATGCTGAAGGTACTTGATGCCAATGATAAGCACGTTGACTCTGTCAAGTTAGACAGAGCCTGCAGCGCCGCCGCAACCAATTGCGGCGGGTTTGTAGACGGACAAAGGTTCGACAGTATGGCAGGAAGAGCGAATGCACAGTGCAACGGTTCTATGAATGGTGGTCCACCTGATATGCTTTAGTAGTGAAACATAATTTGGTTTGGCTTGAGGGTTGTTTACCATATGCCAAGCTCCCAAGGATAGAAAGAGCTTGTAATCTCAGAGTCTCCTCTTCGCTCAATGATTCGGTATCCCGTGCTGGTTCCTGACCCAACTTGCTGTCCTGTCTGCTTTCTGTGGAAGCCGAGGCTTGCACTGTCGAATCCAAAATTCCGAGGCCTACCCAAGTCTCCTTCCTCTGTTGGTGGCCAATAATATCATTCTTTAAGGTCCTTAAAGCAGTGATATGCTCTGTAGGTGAGCCAGGATGGAGGATCTGTGCCAGTATCGGCTGGGATAAGGAGGTTTCCATCGTTTATCGAGTTGTATGTGAAAGACGGTCAGAGATATAGAGGCTTGGTTCATCCCATTAGATCTGTGTTGATCTGAAACCAGAATGTATCAATTTGACAATCGCTATTGCTCTGATCTAAGCTGCGTTTGCAGTCACAATCGGAAACCTTCAAGCAGTTCTGGGATCATTTCCAGTTCGAATTCAGCGATGGCGGTTGTGGGCGAACACTTGAGGAGCGACAGAGGTGCCACTATACTATTGTAGTTTAATCTTCTAAGTATAAATCATGTTGAGTAACAATTAGGGTAGAATAAAGTAATCGAAGCAGCCGGAAACGAAAATGCGATAGAAGCGCGTATTCGAGGGTGTTCCTTATCAAGAGATACCGAGATGAACGTGATGCGATCATGGCCTGTCTGGAGCGGTGTCGCATACCTAACCAGGTTCCCTAAATCCGAAAGATCTAGGCTGTGTCACATGATATTGCCCCACCTAACTCGCCCACGCGTCAGAGCTCGCGACTCAACTCCACATAAACACGGTTCTGGCTGAGACCCAATTGTCTTCGCCACAACTCTCAATCTCCATCGTACAGTCAATTACCTCAAGTACCAACGACGACACCCACGATGTCCGAAATCAACAGTTCAACTACTCAAGCCCAGGGTGGCGATCCTCATGGAACTGAGGCCGGTTCAAACGACAAGGGAAAGGGCAAGGCTGCCGACCCCACCCAAGATGTGAGCATGGGCGAAGACGATGATGAGGAGGACACCAGTGACGATGAGGTCGATGAGGTCAGTATTTGAGCTTGCGACCCTTATGATGCATAAAAGCTAAACTAACATTTATAATAGGCTGCTCCCGTCGGTATGATCTTGAAAACGCTTAAACCGCTGACCAACCACACTGCTAACACATATAGTCGACGAAGCCGATGAGGACAACATGGAGGAGATCGATACCAGCAACATCATCAGTGGTGGTAGACGTACTCGTGGCCGCCAGATCGACTTCGCCAAGGCAGCCCAGGAGCTTCCAGAGGATGAGGAGGACGAGGAGGATGATGGAGATTTCGAAGCCCCAGCGGATGAAGACAAGATGGACGAGTAGATCATGGGCACTTAAACAAGGGCTCCTATGAGGATATCTACCATCAAGAATCAATGCATCTATGAGAAGCGTCTGGCCAGCGATCAATGCGCCTTCGTACATATGGACGTTCCTCTTTCTATTGCAGTATATGTCCTCTCATGTCGTCGTGTTTGCCCCCATAACCTGTCCTTTCAACAGCCCACCCATAAAACTATGGTGTCGATGAGAGCCCTTCAAATACGATGTTATGTTTTGCTCTTTATTTGCAGCCATTCCGTGTTGATCTTGAAATACATGTGGTGGCAACAATGAGCTCTCCTGAAAGTAGCACGTGCTAAAGTTCTGATATATATGTAAGTATTGTAAACGTGACACGGTTTCCCAAATCGCCAGTGTATTTAACTTTCAACACGACAAATTGTGGTGATGGTTGAAGATTGATTTCTCGCCACCGGATTATCGATACCTCTTCATAAATCGACTATCGCCCATGCCCAGGTTTTCTGGGCCAGTATCGACAATCTAGACGGGGATTAGTGTTGTGAAGCGAGCTACTTCTGTCTGTCTGTCAGGCAAACTACTACAAGCTTCCTGTCCAAGTTTATCTTCTCCGCCGTAACTATGGCCTCGAGGTATGTGTGTGTCTACTTCTCCCGAGAGTTTTGCGTTTGGCGAAACAATGTGTCCAGATCACCCGATAAAGGCCATCGAAGTTGCGAGCTGCACGCTAGCCAGGCTTCAAACATCGAACATACGCATCCTTATGCTATTTCCAAGATGTCGTCGGCCTAGCTGAACGCGTTTACTTCAGCTACATCATGATCGATCTTGTCAGTCTGCGCTGTCGCAGCAAGGAGCACGGCGAACCTAGCCGGTTCGCGCCTGAGCCTCTCTGATCACTCCGCGACGTCATCAGCTATGAAAGTGCCAAATGGAAGCCTATTAACTCAAAATTGCAGGTTCGGACCGTCCTCTTTACACCAGAGAGACCCTCGCAGCGCTCTCTTCGAAGGATACGATGGCGGCGGGGCTGGCCGGGTGAAAAATGGAAACGCTTCACCACGCAACGATGGTGGTTACGGATACAGCGGCAGTGGAGGAGCAGGAACGCTGGGAGGCGAGAGGCAATCGTATAGGCCAGCAACACCCAATTCAAGGTACGAATTATTATATGCGACACACGCTTCGATTCCACATCGTGATGTGTCTTTGGTGAAGCCGAAAGGATAGGTGATAACGTAGGAAACTTTAGGGGACAGTACAGCGATGCTACTCTGAACGAGTTAGAAAGCCAAAACGATGGGCAGGTGGAGGGGATTCTGGGAAAGGTGAAACAGTTAAAAGATGTATGTATCCTTGGAGCTCCAACGCCGGAAAGTGACACTGATAATTTGCTTTTAGATGACGATTGCAATCGGCGACGAGATCCGCGAATCCTCAGCGCTAGCCGAAAAGATGAACGATTCATTTGACAATACCAGAGTGAGATTAAGGGGAACTATGAATAGAATGCTTCTCATGGCAGAGAAGACGGGCGTTGGCTGGAGGGTTTGGGTTGGCTTTTTCGCCGCCGTGATGCTCCTCTTTATCTACGTCTGGCTGTTCTAGATTTCGGGATTGGTACATGGCGTTGAAGGTGTATAAATATTCTAGTTGTGGGATGAAGTCAAGTACAATTCAAGCTCTGATAGCATTTGAGCATTTCAGCCAAGAGAGTTGAGAATGCGTGGTGTTCCGAGACCATCTACATATTCTTAATCGGATATCCCGTTATACCACAGTGGGCAATATCAATATTATGCAACCCGGGATTATCACTTTTTAATTGATACTTTGACTTGAGTGGTGAGACCCATCGTCGTCAATCTCTCGAAATGAACTGTTCCTCCTGTCGCTTCCTAGAGTGCGAGGAGCGAGGTTACTCGACCTTGGGCTGCTCTGGAATCCACTGCTCTCACGAAGACCTTCATTCGCCCGCCGCCCAAAAGGCAAGCCCCCCTCGCCCTCACTTTCCTCGCTTGAACTTGTTAGTTCCTCTTCGGTGTCTGTGTGTTCGTAACCGCCCATAGCTGACTCTGGAACTCCACTATCCAAATCAGCGTCCATGTCCATGTCCATATCAAGGTCCGCATTGTCGTCGAGACCTTGCTCATGAAGGAGATCGTCCTCTTGAAGCATTTGGGACCCGTCCTCGTCTTCAGATGCCAATCCGCCTTCACTCCCATATCCGTGGCTATGGCCTTCGTTACCGCGTACCAGCGCATCTCGATACATTTCGTCAGGAATTCGTTGTGCCATTGTGGCTCCAGCAGATTCATCAGCGTCCAAATCATCCTCGCTGCCCGACTCACCCTGGTCCAGCCCGGTGATGTCGGCTTCAGGAATATCGTCGTCAAGATCTCGAACTTCTTCCATCTCTCCATCGGCCCCTTCTCCCTGCAGGAGTTCGTCTGCCGCCTCGGCCTCGGCGAGCTCTTGGGCGAGTTGTTCGCGTCGCAACGCCTCTTGGTGCTCCTCAAGTTCGCGCTTCTCCTCGCGAAGCTGATGGAGGCTTTTGACAACCCCTGGCGGTTTTATCCATGAGCTACCATAATTTTGGACGTTTTGTTTCCGGCGCTCCATATAGAGTTCATCAGCACGCAGTCGCGCCAATGGTGTTCTACTGGAAAGGCCTTGTTGTCCCCGCCGTAATGGATGTGGCCCTGCATTCTGGCCGGAGCCCGCGTTGGGAGAAAGGTGGTCGACATTGGTGATGGCGTCGTGCTGACCTGGGAAGTCGTTGGTATGGTGGTTTGAGGAGTACCAAAGTGTGTGAGACTATAGATGAGAGGTGAGCAAGAGATCGCGTAGATACCACCTAGCAGGGCAACCTACATCTCGTGGAGCAAGACTGGGGAGTGAGCACATCATCTCGAAGAAGCTGAGGAGGGGCGACCGACAACGGTGCAGCTTGTGACCTCGACGTATTGGAGGATTTCAGATCACCAAGGTCGTTGCTGGTGTTTGTTGTGGTGGTGCGTGATGCGTGATGGGACTTCCTTTGTAAATAGAGCATTGCCAATAGAGCAATGCCAAGGCGAGGCTGCGACTATACTTACTACGGTGGTTTTAAGGTTGGCACATGCATGTGGAGTAACGAGAACAGAGCACGGACGGAAGTTGACAAGCGCCCAAGATCCAATCTGATAGGCCGATGCGTCTTCCAAATGCGAACGCTTCTATTGGCCTTTCCAGGGATGGGACGCGCCTTAAACTCCGACTCCGACGAGCCTCAATGCTACATACAGGAAGTACAGTACTTACCGTTACGTTGGTGGTGTTTCCAACTTTCCAACTTCCGTGGTGTGGAGTGGTGTCAGCGCGAGTTGCATGTGATATATGACTTTCTGTACACTGCTTGAGTCTCTCACTACCCCAATTGGCCATAACCTATACTGTTCCTGCTTTTACTATACTCTGTGAGTTGCCAAGTCTGTCTGGTAGCTTCCCCCAGGTATATATTCGATTCTCGGATTCTTCGATTCTTCGATTCTTGGGGTATATTCAGAATCAACGTTACAGCTGCAACACACATAGCTCTTGGGTATTACTCAGTATGGTGACTGATGTATTGCCCCCCCACCTCCGGTATCTACACCACCAACCTCATCTTTCCCTATCTCACAAGCGAAGGAGCTTATATTACCTAGCGGGGTACTTCTTGTCCCCCGCCAACCGCCTTATAGTACCCGGGTACCCCATTATGACAGAGGCCAAGACTATGATAGAGTACTTTAGACTGGCCTGCAATCCACATATAACTTGTTGTACTCCATGCTTATACTCATGCTGTATCTCTGTATCTGCTAAACTTCATGCGGTGCAACTCGCCATACGCGTTCTACAACACGGAGATCTTGGTCCATCGTCTTTTTATCATCTTCCCCATAGTACTCTACATAATACACCACAATAACATTACATACATTACACTATAGTACGTAGACCATAGTAGCGCAGAAGAAAACATCCATACAGCTCACTCGCTTTATTCAGCTAAACCTCAGCTAAACCTCATCCCGCGCACCTCTATCCTCTGCTGCCCTTCTGTTTCCGGGCTGCTCCTATTTCTCCCGTCTACCCTTACCATAGTACCCTTACCATACTCCGTAGTCACCATAGCCTCACTTCCTTCTCTCTGCCCTGCCTATTGGTGCCCCCCCCTCCCTCATCTCTCTTTCCATTCCCTTATCCCCTCTCTTTTTTCCTCTGCTTGTTGTTGCAGAATCACCTCTCTGCTCAACCTCTTGCCTGCTCACCTTCGACAACTGTGAATAGAATTGGACATTATCCATTGATGCGCAGGCAGTGTGGTTTGTCTTGCGCTCAATACAAAGTTCAGGATATCAATATCGCAGGTAAATACATCAGATCCCTTCCCTGGTCTTATCCGACCGTTTGGCGTTCATCTTTCGTGTTGTCATGGCATGGGGAAGCTTGGTGGTCCCGACGAATCACCAATCTCCTCTTTATCGCCAATCGCTCGTGCCAGAAGGACCCCCAAGGTGCTCGCGCACCGGAGATGCAACATCAGTCGCAATCGACCAGGCATCAATTCATCTTCATATCTATTCAGGAGTTTATGCAGCCTGTTTGCTACCTCTTGCGCCTCGGCTTCCGGTAACGGGGGTCCGACTGATTGATTGCATTGGGACTTAGCTGCACCGGATTATCAGCGACCGCTCCAAGCTATCATCCGAGACAAAGCAACCCCTCCATTTTATCAGCCCATAATCTCACTTTTTTTTCTACTCTTTCAATTACATATTTGCGGGTTCCAAATAGCTAATGACCCTCAAATAACAGCAGGGGACACAACTATATTCACGTAGCTGGGAACAAGACTACCTTACCCAACTGTTCCACGCAACATCCCGCAGTCCTCCCGTTTGTTGGGACTCTTGCCTAACATGGGCAGAGTCGACGATTTCGATGATAGACATATTCAAATTGAGGCCGAAAATGAGCCTTACAACCAGTATGAATACCAAACCAAGGACAATGAGTCGTGGGCTGGAGCTCTTCCAGTGAAGCAGTAGGTCTTTCTGTATGATTGATCTTATATTCTACTAATCAATTGACATTTAGAGGCTTGTATGATCCAGCATTAGAGAAGGATGCTTGTGGCGTGGGATTTACCTGGTGAGTATAATCCTTTCAGTCTGGACGCAATGGCTTATAAAACAATAGCCATATCAAGGGCAAAGCCAGCCACAAGATTGTTAGCGATGGTATGTCTGCCCTCCCGCTTGATATCTTGATAACTAATCTTTTTTGTGCAGCTCGGAACTTGCTTTGTAACATGACCCATCGTGGGGCGGTTGGTTCTGATGCGCGAGATGGGGATGGCGCTGGTGTCATGACATCGATTCCTCACAAATTCTTCATTAAGAACTTCGAGCGCGAGACCGATATTAAACTCCCTCCTCTGGGACAATATGCAGTTGGCAACTTGTTCTTCAAGCCAGACGAAGAGGTTTTACAAGATTCCAAGAAGCAGTTAGTAAATATCGCTGAGTCTCTTGGCTTGCGTATTTTGGGTTGGCGCGAGCCCCCCAGGGATTCTACTATTCTCGGCCCTGCGGCTGCTTCGCGTGAACCCGTCATACTGCAACCGTTTGTTGTGCTTACATCTGCGTATGGCCCTGGAAATGCGCCAGAGACTACAGATCCTGACCAATTTGACGAAAAGCACTTCGAACGACAACTATATGTTCTCCGTAAGCGTGCTACCCACACCATTGGATCACACAATTGGTTTTATTTATGCTCGCTATCCAATAAGAACATCGTCTATAAGGGGCAACTTGCTCCTATCCAGGTATACCAGTATTACTATGATTTGGTAAATGCAGACTACGAGGGTCACTTTGCTCTTGTGCACTCGAGATTTTCGACGAATACCTTTCCATCTTGGGATCGGGCTCAGCCACTGAGATGGGCAGCCCATAATGGTTAGTACCCTCTACACCACTATGCTTAACTTTGGTATCTAACTACTCATTTAGGCGAAATCAATACTCTTCGTGGAAATAAGAACTGGATGCGCGCTCGAGAGGGTGTGATGCAATCAGATGTTTTTGGCGATGAGCTGGAACTACTATATCCAATTGTTGAACATGGTGGATCCGACTCGGCCGCATTCGATAACGTCCTCGAGTTGTTGACAATAAATGGAGTCCTGTCTCTCCCAGAAGCCGTCATGATGATGATTCCGGAGGCATGGCAAGATAATCCTGCCATGGATCCTGCGAAAGCTGCTTTTTATGAGTGGGCTGCCTGCCAGATGGAGCCATGGGATGGCCCAGCATTGTTTACATTTGCCGACGGAAGATATTGCGGAGCCAACCTCGATAGAAACGGACTGAGACCCTGCCGGTACTACGTTTTGGACGACGATAGAATTATTTGCGCTTCGGAAGTTGGCACCATCAGCGTGGACCCGGAACGTGTGGTTCAAAAAGGTCGATTGCAGCCTGGAAAGATGCTGTTAGTCGACACGCTTGCTGGCCGCATCATTGATGATGCTGAGTTGAAGGCAACTGTATCGAATCGCCATGACTTCAAAGCATGGCTTCAGGACCAGCTAATAAGCCTGCCTAAAATTCACGATACATTTGCGACGGCTGGTGTTCTTGATCTTGCTCCAAAACCGACCAGCTCTGCTATCCAAGAAGATCCAATGCTTAAGGCATTTGGTTACACCTTCGAGCAAGTCAGTCTACTCCTTGGCCCTATGGCCACTGATGAGAAGGAGGCACTAGGGTCAATGGGAAACGACGCTCCTCTAGCATGTCTAGCGCAAGCTCCGCGTCTACTTTACGAATATTTTAGACAACTATTCGCCCAAGTGACAAATCCGCCAATCGACCCCATTCGGGAAGCCATTGTTATGTCCTTGGAGTGCTACGTTGGGCCGCAGGGTAACCTCCTTGAAATGGATGCCTCGCAGTGTAGTCGTTTACTTCTCCCCACCCCAGTTCTATCGATCCCTGACTTGAATGCCTTGAAGGATATCGCTAAGCTACATCCGCAATGGACAGTCAAAGTCATCGATCTCACCTTCAAGAAAGAGGAAGGGGTTCAGGGGTATATCAGACACCTGGATTACATCTGCAGCGAAGCAACGGCAGCGATTGAGAATAAGGACCGCATTATCATCTTGTCCGACAGGGCCACTTCTGCTGACCGTGTTCCCGTTTCCGCTCTTCTCGCCTGTGGAATGGTCCATCATCATCTAGTCAACAATAAATGGAGATCGCTTGCAGCAATTGTTATCGAAACTGCCGAGGCCCGCGAGGTCCATCATATGTGTGTTCTCCTCGGATACGGCGCCGACGCCATCAACCCATATCTTGCTATGGAATGCATCCTGAAGCTTAACCGCGAAGGACTTATAAGAAAGAAGTTGAGTGACGACACGCTTATCCGGAACTACAAGTACTCCGCAGATGGCGGGATTTTGAAGGTCATGAGCAAAATGGGCATTTCCACATTGGCTAGCTACAAAGGAGCTCAAATTTTTGAGGCTCTCGGTGTAGATGACAGCGTCGTAGAGAGATGCTTCAAGGGAACCGCAACTCGGATCCGCGGTATAACCTTCGAGCTGATTGCCGAAGATGCCTTTAGATTCCACGAACAAGGATTTCCTTCGCGCTCGACAACTAGTATTCCTGGGTTACCAGAGTCTGGTGAATACCATTGGCGCGATGGAGGAGAACCTCATATCAATGACCCTACATCGATTGCCAATATACAGGATGCAGTAAGAACAAAAAACGACAAGTCTTATGAAGCATATTCGCTTTCCGAATATGAGTCGATTAAGTCGTGCACGCTCCGTGGTCTCTTGGACTTCAAATTCGATGAGTGTACTCCAGTTCCGATTGACCAAGTCGAGCCTTGGACCGAAATTGTTCGCCGATTTTGCACAGGCGCCATGTCCTATGGATCCATATCCATGGAGTCCCATTCCACTCTTGCTGTTGCGATGAATCGCCTAGGTGGCAAATCGAATACTGGTGAAGGCGGAGAAGATCCAGAGCGTTCCAAGCAAATGCCGAACGGCGATACTATGAGGTCCGCGATCAAGCAAGTTGCCTCCGGACGCTTCGGTGTGACATCAAATTACCTTGCGGACTCAGACGAGATACAGATCAAGATGGCCCAAGGTGCTAAACCGGGTGAGGGTGGCGAGCTTCCTGGCCACAAGGTATCAAAATCAATTGCCCGGACACGTCATTCTACACCTGGTGTTGGGCTGATCTCCCCGCCACCCCATCATGATATTTATTCTATCGAAGATCTCAAACAACTGATTTACGACTTAAAGTGTTCAAACCCTCGAGCCAGAGTATCGGTGAAGCTGGTATCTGAAACCGGGGTTGGCATTGTTGCTTCAGGGGTTGCAAAAGCCAAAGCAGATCATATTTTGATCTCCGGACATGACGGTGGTACCGGAGCATCTAGGTGGACTGGTATCAAATATGCTGGCTTACCATGGGAGCTTGGGCTGGCAGAGACTCATCAGACTCTAGTGCTCAATGACCTTCGAGGACGTGTCGTTGTACAAACCGATGGGCAGCTGCGAACTGGCAGAGACGTCGCTATTGCCTGTCTTCTCGGCGCCGAAGAATGGGGATTTGCTACAACACCTCTCATTGCAATGGGGTGTATTTTCATGCGCAAATGTCATCTGAATACTTGCCCCGTCGGCATTGCCACTCAAGATCCAGAGCTTCGTAAGAAATTCAAGGGTGCACCAGAAGATGTGATCAATTTCTTCTACTATATCGCCAACGAGCTTCGTGCCATCATGGCCAAGCTTGGATTCCGAACGATCAATGAAATGGTTGGGCATGCAGAGGTCCTCCGTGTCCGCGATGACTTACGGACTCCCAAAACAGCCAACATAGATCTGTCGTTGATTTTAACACCAGCCCACCAGTTACGCCCTGGTGTCGCGACATTCAATGTGCGCAAACAAGATCACCGCCTTTATGTTAGGCTTGATAATAAGCTCATTTCCGAAGCTGAATTGACGCTAGATAAGGGCCTACCATCACGCATCGAGTGCGATGTCATTAACACTGACCGTGCTATGGGGACTTCGCTATCCTATCAGGTGTCGAAACGGTATGGCGAGGAGGGCCTACCGATGGATACTGTTCACGTGAACATTAAGGGGTCTGCCGGGCAGTCATTTGGTGCTTTCCTTGCCCCTGGTATTACGTTGGAGCTCGAGGGCGATGCCAACGACTATGTCGGGAAAGGCCTCTCTGGCGGTCGCTTGATTATCTATCCTTCCCGGGCAGCTGTCTTCAAGGCCGAGGAAAATGTGATTGTCGGGAATGTTTGCCTCTATGGTGCCACAGGCGGGTCCGTCTTTTTTCGAGGCATGGCTGCAGAGCGCTTCGCAGTGCGTAACTCAGGTGTTACAGCTGTTGTTGAGGGCGTTGGTGACCACGGCTGCGAATACATGACTGGTGGCCGAGTTCTCATTCTCGGAAGTACAGGACGCAACTTTGCTGCTGGAATGTCTGGCGGTATTGCTTACGTTTTGGATATACACCAAGACTTCATGTCCAAACTCAATATGGAGATGGTTGAAGCTTCTGCCATCGACGATCCTGCGGAAATAGCGTTTGTCCGTGGACTGGTAGAAGATCACCATCACTACACTGGGTCCGAACTTGCCGCCCGCATTCTGCTAGACTTCAATCGCGCACTTAAGCGCTTCATAAAAGTACTGCCCGTCGACTATAAGAGAGTTCTTGCTGAAGAAGCCGCGAAAGCAGCTGAGGCAAAACAAGCCGAATTTCAGTTACCTCTCTTGCATAAAGCTGAAGACCGAGGGTCGCGTGAAGGTGCCTCGGGCAATCATGCACATGGAAAGAAGCAGGATCTTCAAGATATAGAAGAGACAGTTGGCGATGCTGCCGCAGAGAAAAAACGGTCCTTGGTCCTTGATAAAACAAAGGGATTCATGAAATACCAACGGCGCTCGGAAAAGTACCGTTCGGCGAAAACAAGAACTCGTGATTGGGCTGAACTTTCTAAACGTCTCGATGAGGATGAGCTCAAGTACCAAGCCGCTCGCTGCATGGATTGTGGCGTGCCCTTCTGCCAGTCTGACTCGGGATGTCCTATATCGAACATCATTCCAAAGTGGAATGAGCTCGTTTTCCAGAACCAATGGAAGGATGCTTTGAACAGGCTTATCATGACAAACAACTTCCCTGAGTTTACAGGCCGTGTTTGCCCAGCACCGTGCGAGGGAGCCTGCGTGCTCGGTATCAACGAAGATCCGGTCGGTATCAAATCTATCGAATGTGCTATCATAGATAGAGGGTTTGATATGGGTTGGATGGTGCCTCAACCACCCAAGGTACGCACCGGAAAGAAGGTTGCAATTATAGGATCCGGACCCGCCGGTCTTGCCTGCGCCGACCAGCTCAACAAAGCCGGTCATCTGGTGACTGTTTATGAGCGTGCAGACCGACCCGGTGGCCTGCTGATGTATGGCATCCCAAATATGAAACTCGACAAGATGATTGTGAAGCGCCGCACGGACTTCATGGCATCCGAAGGCATTATTTTCAAAACCGGAGTCGCTGTGGGTGAGGATGTTGAGCTCTTGGACCTCAAGAAAGAGAACGATGCAGTTGTCATTGCTACCGGGGCCACGGTTGCGCGTGATCTTCCAATAAAGAATCGAAACCTGGAAGGTATTCACTTTGCTATGCAATTCTTGCACAAAAATACCAAATCCCTTCTCGATTCTAACCTTGATGACGGCTCATACATTTCTGCCAAGGGAAAGAATGTAGTTGTTATTGGCGGCGGAGATACAGGAAATGACTGCATCGGTACATCACTCCGTCATGGTGCTAAGTCCGTCACAAACTTCGAGCTGCTGCCCCAACCGCCTCCTGAGCGTGCCCGTGACAACCCATGGCCTCAGTGGCCAAGGATCTACCGGGTTGACTATGGCCATACAGAAGTAAAGCAACACATGGGCAAGGACCCACGTGAGTTCTGTGTCATGTCCGAGGATTTTGTTGATGATGGCAATGGAACTGTCAAGGGAATCAATACTATCCGCGTGGAATGGACCAAGTCTGCGACTGGCGGATGGGACATGAAGAAGATCGAAGGGTCGCAGCAATTCTTCCCAGCTGAGTTGGTGCTTCTCTCAATGGGTTTCCTGGGCCCTGAGGATCGTGTTCTTGGAGACGAAATAGAGAAGGACGCACGCAAGAACGTCAAGACGCCCCCTGGTAAATACAGCACGAATGTAGAGGGCATTTTTGCTGCCGGTGATTGTCGTCGTGGGCAGTCGCTAATCGTTTGGGTAAGTGAACCCAATATCTTTTCAATGAAGCCTGGCAACTAACGGTAATATCTAGGGAATAAACGAAGGCAGAAGTTGTGCACGGGAGTGTGATATGTTTTTGGAAAATTCGTCCCTTCTCCCGGTGACGGGCGGGATCGTGAAACGGAGCGCACATGAGATTTTACAGTCATCTTCCGGACTGAGCGTCAGCGCCTAGACCGGTTTAAAATAGGGGTGGCGGCGGTATCTTGAGTTTTCGTAGATAGATATAGCGAATATGAGCAAAATGACACTATAGGCTTTAGACCATGTGTCGTATGTCCTTTTTTGATATGATCTCAAATATATTACACCGAGACATGGCTAACGGCTGTGGTATTATTGGTGGCACTTGCATTACTGTGTTGTATGAGCTATGCCTTTTATTGGACTCGTGTGTTTTTGAGTGTAGTGACGTCAAATAAATATGCTGAGATAACTTTATATATTCTGCCAATAATTACATAAAAAAAATAGCTCACGATATATTCCTTGCATCCATATTCTCGAAGAGATAGTACATCTAATCCCAGGCCAGCTCCTTTGACAACAAGCGGTATACCAAATATATGGATAGCGTCTTCATACGATATGTTTTGTACATAGAGTTCTCACATGATCTGTACTTCAGTAGCCTATTGCTCTGGTTATTATTCCCTGGATTATGCGTGGATAAACATGCCAAGCATTTGTCTCAGTCAGTCCTGCACAGTAAAGAGTATTACTCTGTAGCACATGCAGCTGTCAGGATCGCTGAACTTCTCCAAATATAGCAAATATAGCAAATATTGGAGTTCTCAGTTAGCAAAAGAAGAAATTACCCACTTTATTGTGGTCCTTATAGGTCGTAGCCAATACATCAGACACGTGCTCCAATGGAGCTTGCCAAGTGACGTTCCGGGCCAATGAACAACGTGGTGGCGGCTAAAACTATGCCCAGACGCAGCTCTTATCGCGATAGCTATAATACTTGGTTACCGTAAATCGACACAAGCCTCAATTGACGACATCCGAACGTGTCCCGCACATAAAACCTGTCACATAGGAATAAGAGCCACAAGAAAGGCTCTCTTTTCAAAGGCTCGACATCAAGATGCGGTTTGGACAGACATTGGCGAACTCTGTTCACGAGCCGTGGAAAGAACAGTACCTTGACTATGCAAAGTTGAAGCGGCTCTTGAGAGAGGATGGCACTGGAGGTGACAACAAGCCGTGGACGGAGGACGATGAGTCTCGCTTTTGCGAGGAAATACTCAATACGCAGCTCGGAAAGGTTGCTGCCTTCCAGGAGTCGACATTCCAAAAGCTCGAGGAGCGTGCCAATAATGTCAGTGAGCGACTGAAAGATTTGGCACCCCAGGGTGCCGATACCGCCGACATTGCCAAGTTCAAGGAGATCAAAAATGAACTAGATAGCATTACCAATGAGGCCAACCAACTCAAAAAGTACAGCGCTTTGAACTACACTGGGTTCTTAAAGATTGTTAAAAAACACGACCGGAAAAGAGGGAACAAATATAAAGTCCGCCCAATGCTGCAAATCAACCTATCAAAGAGGCCTTTCAACTCAGAGCAAGCATACACTCCCATGATCAACAAATTGTCGGTAATGTATTTTATTGTTCGGCAAAACCTTGAGGACAGGGCGGATAAAGGACTGCCTAATATTGGGGACAAAACAACTGCGTCGACTGCAGACATGCCACCGCAACCACATCCCCAGAACCGCGAGAAGTATATGGCATACAAATGTAAGTTTCCCGAAGCCATTTGAATTTGAATCCGAAATACTAACACATTTTCAAAGTTTGGGTCCACCCTGATAATCTTTTGGAGGTCAAAACATACATCCTACGCCGCCTACCTGTGCTTGTATACAGTGAGCAGTCCGCAAACCAGGCCGATGCCTCCCAGGGGGACCCCACTATCACATCTTTATATTTCGACAACTCTCAGTTCGGTTTATATTCACAGAAGGTAGACGGAACCGTTGATGCCTCTTCGCTCCGGGTTCGTTGGTATGGCAAATTGACCGACAAGCCAGAGCTGTTACTTGAACAGAAGACGATCTACGATGCTGGGAATAGTGAGGAAAAGCGCTTCCCGATCAAGGAGAAATATGTCCAGCCTTTCATCACTGGCGAATATAAGATGGGGAAGCATGTGGAGAAGCTTGAAAGACAAGGCCAACCAGAAGAGAAGGTAGCCGATTATCAGCGATCCGTGAACGAGATCCAAGAATTTATCAAAGAGCGAAACCTCCATCCGGTAGTGAGAGCCAATTACACTCGTACGGCGTTTCAAAAACCGTTGGATGATCGGGTGAGGATTTCCATTGATACCAAATTAGCTTTCATTCGGGAGGATTCTCTAGACCCTGATCGACCGTGCCGAAACCCAGACAGCTGGCATCGAACCGATATTGATAACACACAGATGGAATTCCCGTTTCCAAACGTCAACCAGGGTGAAATATCTAGATTTCCATACGCTGTTCTCGAAATAAAGGTCAAGGAAAATTCCGGGAAAAAATCCCCCCAATGGGTCGAGGACTTGATGGCTTCGCATCTCGTGCACAAGGCGCCACGCTTCTCGAAGTTCGTGCATGGCGTTGCATCCTTGTTCGAGGATTATGTGAACAGCCTTCCTTTCTGGCTAAGTGACGTGGAGACGGATATTCGAAAGGATCCGCATGACGCCTTTGCAGAAGAAGAGCTGGCGAAGGCGCAAAAGGCTGAAGGTGAACTACTTGTGGGAAGCTACATGGCCTCGGCCAGCAACCGAAAAGATAGTTATAAGGCGGCCGTAGGATCACCCTTGGGCAAATCATATATGACGGACAGACTCGCTTTAGAGGCAGCTACAAAATCTCGGGCCATGGCTGATGCCGCCAGCAAGGGGAAAGGAAAGGGGAGAGCCCAGGATAATGAGAGTGGAGACCAAGACATTGGGACTATCAGTGGTGGATATGGTACCACATCATCTGTATTCCCTTCTTTCTCGCTCTCAAGATATGCACAATCGCGCAGGCAGCATAAAGCGGCCCTACCTCCCGGAGTCACCAAACCCGGAGTCCTAATCAAAGATTCAGGCCCATTACAAGTGGAGCCAAAGGTGTGGCTCGCAAACGAACGGACGTTCTTGAAATGGCAGCACATTTGTATATTACTGGGTGCTCTCGCTGTAAGCCTCTATTCAGCTGCGGGCGAAAATAAGCTTGCAGAGTACATGGGTATTGCCTACATCATTATCGCAGCCTTTGCTGGATTTTGGGGTTACTACATCCATTTCGTCCGACGCAACATGATCATCGCGCGGAGTGGAAAGGACTTCGACAATTTTGTAGGCCCGTTGGTTGTCAGCTTTGCCTTGCTGGTTGCTCTGTTGTTGAACTTTGGCTTTAAGGTATGGACTTCTCACGAAAGGAGCGGGAGTACGGTTGAAGCCGTGATCCCTAGTTAGGTTGATACAACATGCTAACAGTTTCTAGTATCACGCCGCACTGGAGAGACTCGGTCAGAATGGGCAAGGAATCAATGGTATTGCCTCGAGTTCTCAAATTGTTGACAATGGCGTCCATTCGGAGCTTGTGAGATAGCACGGTGAGGTGTAAACTAAGTTGTTAAGTAGTGAGCATAGGAGAAGTTCTTACAACGTTCCTAAAGCTGGGCGATGAAGCTGTTATGCTCATGCACCAGAAATTCTAGAATTATTTGTCCCCTGAAGATGCTATTGTGATGTCTAAGAGTAGTCTAATTAGTTGTTAAATACATCAATAACTTCGCGTACTGATTCGAGCATTTCACCCACAGGCAGCAAATGTTGCTCTACTTAAACTCGGGTTATTATTTTCGAGAGCAGGAATAACATTGAATATCGCTTATAAAACTCTCTCAATCCAGCGTCTAATGTGCCTATTTATCTCCCCCGCCGCTCAACACAAGTACCAGGAGGATACCCATCCCGAACATCCAGTATCTGGCAAAAATATTAGCGAAGTGGCTTTACGACAACTGGTCGAACAAACTTACTTTTGAAGGAATGTCTTCTCGGGTTCTTCTTCCTCAACCTTGCCCTCCTTCGATAGTGCAATCGGCCTGTTGAGATTTGGCTTTTTCCCACCAGCCGTCCTCCTAACCGTCACCTTTGGACCAAAATCCCTCGTATGCCCTGCATCTATCTTTTCGCTCTTGCAGCTAACTCCAATAACGTCGCCGTCTGGACTAAGAGAAAGTGTTATGACCGGCGCATATCCCTTTGTGAAGTTTTCCAGAGACAAAATAGAAGTCGAGGACGCCCATGCGTTCGCGGCCTTGTCGTAAATTCCCACTCGAGCCAGACCAGCACCTGGTGCTACATCGGGAGCATCGTATGAGGCAATCACAGCTTCGAGGGTGGTCGGGTCGTATTGTATCTGCGCAAGGGAGTCGATTGAGGATGTGGAGGCTTCGATGGGTTGAATGGACACAATTGTCGAAGATGGATGATCGGTATCGCTTTGACCATGAGCGACAATCGCAGACGTACAAAGCACCAGGATGGCGGAGAGCCTCATGGTTGATGCCAAAAGGATTGACTGGATTGAGGCAGTGCGTCGGCGATACGTTGGAAGCTACGAGTAGAGCAGGTGTTATGAGAGGGGGTTCTCGACGGAACCTGGTGGACTCATTAGAGGCCTAATCGGATAAGCTACACTTAAGCTTAATTACACTACAGGCTATGACAGTTGGTCGCCAGAAACCTCAATTGAATTCATTGTGCGCAGCACTATATTTAATACAGTATAGAAATCAAACATCTTCAGATGATATCGTAGTTTATAACCCGCCGTCATTTTGAAGTCTAGGAGTGGATCTATAGGCATAAAGGATAGAAGAACCCTGGCTCTCTCCCAGGCTGGAATTTGGTGCCTGGGGCATAACTTATTGAGCGGCGCGACTGTATAAACAAAGTTAACGACCAGAAAAGCTTTAGAGCAAACGAAACGCACTTCCCTCACCCGAACTTCACAAACATCCTGCGCATCTGTCCTGAGGGCTACAGCTCTCAAGAGTAGCCGTAGTGAACATGTCTTTATTCGGTCAAACTGCGAGTTCAGCGAACCAGCCTGCTCCTTCGCAAGGAACCAATTTCTTCAGCGGACTTAATGCGCCCAAACCAGCTCAACCTGCCTCAAGCCCCTTTGGCAACCCCCAGCAAGCGCAACAACCTACATCATCTCTGTTTGGATCTACAACCGCGGGCCAGTCACAACCACAAGCAACACAGTCTTTGTTTGGTTCCACATTAAATACCGGCGGCCAGCAAAATACCAATGGAGCTTTGAATACCCAGCAGCCAACCGATAGTGGACGGCAATCCCAAGGCCCAAACCAACAAACCGGAGCTTATTTCGACACCCTATTACAGAAGAGTCGCAAGAGAACACATGGCGATAACAGCCTTGAAGAACTCCCAAGCTTACAGCTTGGGCTCGGCGATTTGAGAGATCGCATCAAGAGGCTTGCTCCGCCATCTATGACAAACGGGGCCGATGGGAGGGCTCATTATCTTCTGGCCGCATCGGGTGTGGAGCCTGGCTCAGCCGTTCGAGATCTAAGCCAATTCGACTCTCAGGCAAAGCGTCAGGACTGGGCCCCTCAACCAGCCGACGCTGATACGGACGTGGACAGTTATATTACGAAACTCCAGACCCAAACAACTTTGAGCATGATAGCTGAAGGGCTTTCTAGATCCGCACGCGACTTTGATAGGTTCCTGGAGGAAAATGCGTCAATGGAGTGGGACTCGCAAAGGAATCGCATTTACCAACACTTTGGAATCAAATCAAGAGCAGAGGAACGAGCGACGAAGAACGGAGAATCGACTACAAATGGCAGTGGTGGGTTTGGGCGTTCTCGGCGAAACAAAAGCACACGCTCCGAAGAAAACCGAAACTTTGACAGTTTGAGCGGTAGTGCTTATCAGAGACAGTCTATGCAAAGATCAGTCATTGGTACTGTCGGCCCTGTCGGTTCATTACAGAAGTCACTGGCCACAGATTCGGATGGCAAGGCCCCAGCATATACAACTTCTTCAATGCCGTCGGGTCGTCTGCTGAGAGAGAAAGAAATCAAGTTTGCTGAGAAGATCAACCATCTTAACGAATCAAGGTTGCACAAGAGTGCCTACCCACTACTGCACGAATTCGGAGCAGTAGAAGCTCAAAACCCCGGCGACCATACCGAGCAGGTTCTGAATGCCTATAAAGCAGTCGTCGAGATTGTCGGAGAGCATCCGGATCTACGAAGTTTTTCTGAGCCTAATGTGGTAAAGGAGCGCCAGTTTGCCAGTGCTTGGACCGATGAGGCCCCAAATTCTGTGGCCGCAATTGACCTAAGGAAGAGGATATTGAGAGGAACTGCTCGTCACCTGGAGAAGCAGTGCTTTCAAACAATGGAAGTCTTGCTTGCTAAGAACCCCAGGGAAGCCAATCTTGGCGGTATTCCAAATGTCCTGAGCAAAGTGAAGGCGTACGTCCGACTACGAGCATCACGCAAAGACCTTGCTCCAGATAGCACTGGCCTACAGACTTTGGATGGCGAGGCAGTGTGGGCAATTATCTTCTATTTGTTACGCACTGGTCACGTCCAAGAAGCCGCAGACTATGTACATGCGAATAAAAACGCTTTCCGTGCAATCGACCGCTACTTTCCACATTACATCTCCGAGTACAACGGCAACGCAGACAGACGCCTTCCACCTGATATGCACAACCGAATCAACAATGAATACGGCCAGAGATTTCGGATTGCCCCCGAGAATTCGGTTGATCCGTTCCGCATGTCATGCTACAAGGTCATCGGAAGATGTGGACTCACAGAAATGACATTTGCGGGTCTCCATCAGGATCTAATGGACTGGGCCTGGCTGCACTTCGTGGTTGCAAGGGAGGTCAACCTTGCAGAGGAGCATGCCGGCGATGTATTCACTCTTACGAATGTTCAAAAGTCGGTGAAGGATCTCGGGGACCTTCTTGCTGCCAAGGGCCCAGTTGAACAGAAGGCATCCTCCGGAGTTTACTTTTATCTTCAGATTATCTGTGGCCGTTTCGAGTACGCCATTCAATCCCTGTACGAGATGGATTACGCAGCCGCTCTACACTTCGCAATAGGTCTGGGTTACTATGGCTTGCTTAATGTCTCGGATCCTATCGCATCGGAAGGCCGATTACTTACAACCAGCGTCACTGACCGGCCGCAAATTAACTTCGCTCAAATGATCGGGTGGTACACGAGAGATTTCCGTGCAGCAAATGTTACGGCAGCTGTCGATTACCTCACACTGATCTGCCTAAATGGCGATCTACCAGGCGGCATCGGGAGCCAACAAGTATTAGCGTGCCATGAAAGCCTCCGCGGCCTTGTCTTGGAGAGTCGAGAGTTTGCCAAATTATTAGGAGATATGCGATTGGACGGCCAACGAATTACGGGTGCTATTGAAGAGCGAATGAAGCTTCTTCACTTGGTCGATACTGATGATTTTATGCGTACCGTCATCATGCAAGCCGCTAGCATTGCAGATGATAGTGGAAGAGTTACAGATGCTGTTTTGTTGTATGATCTGGCCGGAGAGTACGACAATGTTATTACCATCACCAACAGAGCCCTAAGTGAGGCTGTGGCTGTCGAAATTGGCGAAGAAAAATCGTCTCTACCATCGTTCCGACCTGGTCCAGATCAGGGCATCCCGGGTCAACGTGGCAGCCTAAGTCTAACATCCGTGGAAGATCCTGTTAAACTTGCGCAGACTATCACAGCCATCTACAATGGCAAGCCAATGTACCATGAGAAGATCACCCCGATCAACAAAGAAACGTGTCGCGTTCTTCTGAGAATGAATGAAGCGAAGAGTAAAGTGGAGGCGCAGAATTGGACAGGCGCTCTCGATGTAAGTTGTCAACCCAGTATTAAATGTACAGATCGATGCTGACAATATAGATTATTGCGAGTCTCCAGATACTCCCCCTTGAGGCACATGGAGATTCGAATATCATCCGCCAGTTTGCGGGCAAGTACGCGGCGTTCCCAGAAACCATCACGAGAAACATTCCGAATCTCATTATGTGGACTGGCCGCAGCTGTGAGGAACAGCGGTCCCGACTTGCAAACTCTCAATACAACAGCAATGATGGCACTCGGCGCCACATGATTGAGGACTTGAAGCGGAAAGCAAAGGATTTAACAATGTACGCCGGATTTCTCAAGTACCGCCTTCCGCCGTGGGTGAATGACCTGTTGGCGAGGATTGCAGCGGAATAATGAGACGGAAATGGACTTCTATAGCGATGTGGCACGGAATATGTTTGCAGGTCCTAGATGTACGGAATAATAGTTAACGTCTTTTACGTGGTGATGAAAGAAGGCTGATAAATGTTGCACGTGACATACCTGACCCAGATCTTGTAGTGGGCTGGGTTTGTTGGTCATTGTGATGATACTGTGATAAATATAATTAACAGCAACTACTCCAAGTCCGAACTGTACAGTACGAGGCACTTCAGTGGTAATAGTATAAGCATACCATCTTATAGTTCAGACAAGGCAGAAGAGTGCTCAGTACGTGCGTTATCTTATCAGTCAGGTCAGCTGGACTGGTGATCGTTGGAACTTCAAAGAACTTCAAACGGGAGGATTATACGTAGTTTACACTTGTACAATCCAAGCATCTCCTGTTATGGCGTCTCAAGAAGATCTTCGGGACCTACTACGGCTTATGACCACCGGTCGTAATAAGGTGCCTATGATGGCTGCCATGGGACGCGTCAAGTCCTTGCAAGCCGCCAATATCCGGAGGTACTGAGCCATGTGATGCACATAAACACTGGCTATTTACTAACTTTGTCCTAGCATTGCCGATATTGCGAAATGTGATCTCGCACAGGTGACAGAGGCCATCGGTGACGATAAAGCAGCGAAGCAGTTACATACAGCGGCTAAAAATAGCATCAAAGATCCGTCCAAGAAACGTGCGGCGCCCGAGGGCCTCCTCTCTACCCAAGCAAAGCGCAATAAATCCGCATATGAGCTCGATCATGAGCCGCAAACTCCAGAAGAGCTCGAGGCAAAGCTCGAGCTTCCCGCTCCTTCATCTGATGAAGAGGAGATCAGCAAAACGACCATAGTGACCAACCGTGCGCCACTGGTTCTAGCGTTCGCAGTCGCGCTGTTGAAGTTTACCAAACCAGAGCAACCACTATCAAGCAGACTGAGCCTCGCACAAGCGGTTGTCAGCGCCAACTCGAGGAGTAAGGCAGTCAGCATTGGAATTACGAAAGGTACTAGCGCTGAAGATGATGGATGGGGACAGGGACAGCCCAAAGTGAGGGTTATGGGACGGGAAGTACACGTTTTGAAACGGGATGGGTACTATGTAGGAGATTCCGGTGGAAGTAACAGCAATCAAGAGAGCTCGGCAGCAAACAGTGGGGTAGAGATCCCAGGGTCTGGTGAAGGCCCTGATTCCACAAATGCCGCCCCTGATGAAAGAGATAATGCCACTATGGATGGCTCACGCTGGGCTGTATCCCAAAGCGTTACTCTCAAAAAGTCAACCTTTAGTGCCCGAGCTATTGGGATAAAGTCGCCTTCCGACGCTAGGTCTCTGAAGCAGGAACTCATATCGGGCAACCCCGAGCTGCGAGATGCGAGTCATAACATCACGGCATGGCGCGTACAAGGCGACCATGGCGGTATCATAGAAGAAAGTCATGACGATGGTGAGAGCGGCGGAGGCCGTCACATCCTTGGGATCTTGCAATCTATGGATCTCGTTGGTATTCTCGTGGTAGTTACGCGATGGTATGGTGGGATTATGCTTGGAACTGATCGATGGAAGCTGATGACACAAGTGTGTCATGACGCACTCTCGCAGCGTCTTCGTGTCGCAGGAACCATTGGAAACGAAGCGCTATGGGGCTTAGATCTTGAGGCTATGAGGTCTACAAATTCTTCTGGAGGAAGCATAGGTGCTGGTTTGCCGATTCATCAGCCTGACGGCGCTAGGTCATATATCATGAAAGCCTTTGCACCATCTGGGGATTCAACCACCAAGAAAAAAACCGGAGTTGCCTTGGAGAGAGAGAAAGAGCGAAACCTAGGGCTTCTATTTGGGGCGTTGGAACTTCTGTTTGGTTCATGGGTCGAGCATATTGGCGCTGACGAGCTAGATACGAGAGCATGGTCGTGGTATGTTCAAGTCAGGCCAGAGGTAGAGAGTGGCGCTGCGGGATGGGGTGGCAAAGGAGAAGTGAAGCTTTCAGATATACTTGGTTTGCGGCGTAAAGGATAGGGTCTGTAGAATGTATAAAACTGTTCGATAATTTCGCACCTGGCACAGTATGTTTGTCCGTTATTAATTTCATTGGTTATGCTAATTGTACAAAATATTATTGGAGTAGTTGGGGTATAATGAATCAACGCCAGCCTCGCCACAATCAACTCTGACATCAATATTCTGGACTAGGTTCCCTTGCGGTTCTGGACCTCCTTCTCTGAGCTGCTGTGGCCGCAGCCCCACCCTTGCTTTCGCTGAAGCTTGTCTCAACCCTAGAAGCTGACCTTCCCTCCTTGAACATGCCACTCGTATAGGTTGGCTCATCAGACTCATCATCAGCCTCCTCTGTTTTAGGATAAACGCGAGCGTCGACTGAAAATAGGGTTTTCTTCTCGTCATCTTCCTTCTTTATCTGTGGTTCGTGTCGCACAGGTGCCCATCTGTCATATTTCGAATACCTTCGTGGCCCATCATATACATCTGAGTCATCCGTATCTAGAATATCATCGTCGAAGGGCTCAGTCTTGACTTTTGAGCTGCCACCCTGCAGTTTTTGTTCCACGACTGAAGTTTGATCCTCGGTGGCATTGAATGTTGATTGCAATAGAATCCAGGCCACTAGAGCAAAAAAGACTTCTGCAGCCCAGAATGCGGTTGTGAATACCACAAAAGAGAAGATCCGATGGTTGTACATAAGCCACCTAAGGCCCGAGAACTTTGCCCGCAGTAGCAGACGCATGCTGTAAACTTGAAGGGCCTGTTGATGGCGACACTGTATATCAAGGTACACCTTCCTCGGTGCATTCTTATGCCCCTTTTCAAAGACGATCCCTTCGGCCATCGGAATCCGCAGCCTTTCGGACTCACGATGCCAGCCCAGGATATATAGTGGAAGGCCAGCGAGTTGTTTACCGAGGCTCACGACATCAGATCGGAACGTGAGAATGGCAGGGCGTCGAGATGAGAATAAGATAGACCCAGCTGGTATCCAGCTATGGAGATCAGATGGCCGGCTTGTCGATGTCCCAGGTCGGCTTGAGTCCTTGTATTCAGACGACAACATTACCATGTCCACCATGAAATTCCCAAGCTCGCTGTTTGCTGGTGATGTTGGGAGATCAATTTCGACCAGTATATCGTACGCCTGTTGTGGCATAACAGAATTATCTAGAGATACAAGCCCATAAGGGCTGGATGCATCGCCCCTAGACCGCTATATCAGTCCTGAAGTGTGTTTGGGGAGCCAGGTGGAGCTGGCACATACCCATATTGAAGATGGACCTCCCGCTCAATTCCAATCTTTGGAATATAATTCGCATAGAATAGGACATAAGCGACGACGGCCAGGCCAAATAGCGTAGCAGAGGTTGCTAGAAATAGTGCCGTGTTAAGATAGGCTTTCCTCGCGGACCTGGACGACGCGAGTCTGATTGGTCTCAATATTAAGTCCTATGAAGTGTTAGATTATTGGGCATTTTCAGCCAAGGCATCAATCTCCCGACTGTTAGATGTCACGCCTTACCATTGAGAGTATATACCATTGCGCGTCGGCAGTTCAATGAGCGTTACATGCGCGTGTGAGGGGAGCTTCGTTGGACTCCAAGCTCAGCTCAGAGCTTCAAAGGGCATTCATTAGTGACGTACAGATGGATCACAGATAAGATAACTAACAGGAACGGGGATGACTAAGCAGATAGGTTGGTTGAGCACATGTCTGCACGTGATATATGGAAAACACGGTGTGCAGGGGTCCCTTGCAAGGTAACCAGGGCCGTGACGTGCGGGAGCGCGTCGAGTGATCAAGCGAGTGATCAAGCGCCCCGTCCGCCTGAGCTGAGCCTGGCGTTGGTCACTCTACCCACCCGTACCACGCCCGTACCGCCATTGCCCACAACAACCCCTGTGTTATCCATCCAGGCGCTTCCTGACGATGAAGGAGCTGGGAGCCGCAGCCTTGTGTCCAACCGCCCCCTCCACCCCCCCCAGCGCCTTCTCTTATATATTTATAATTCATCATGCCAGAACGACCTCACGACTTTAATTTTTCATAATTTCTAGCACTGGGAGCGAGACTCCATACAAAAGATATGTCAACTTTCGATTTGTTCGTTGATTACGACGACGCTCGTGTCTACAGGGACGCGCGTGAGTGCGCCGCGAAAAGAGATGCGAAGAATTTTGTTGTAGACTTCGGGTCACGCATGTCTAGGATTGCTTCCAACGTTCCGCCAAGTGGTTTCAAGACACTTATGACAGAGGGTGCTGCGCCCAGGACCAAAGGAGCTCCAACACGGTGGATGTAAGTGTCAACCACGCCGTGACGGTTCGCTGGCAAATCACTGATATCCCCAGAAATATTTGGGCACCTGACTCGCAACCTGATGTTGTAAAGGCTATTGGTGATCGGTATGGCTTCAGCAAGAGGCTTGTGGCCCTACTACTCACCACTCCTCCACCGAGTTCGAGAGAAGCCCCAGCGGAGAACTGGACGCCTGATAACGAGCTCGACTCCCCTAGCGCCGATATCGAAAAGGCGCCTCCTGCCCGCTCCATCCACCTCGACGCTTTGAAAGTAGGGAAGTCGAAAACCACAAATTTCTTCAAAATTGCGGCAAATTTCTCAAGCTACCAGTCAATTGATATCGGAGACAAATGTGGGTACAGTCTATGTGCTGGAGATCGTTATGTCTATGTACCCCTCTAACATTTTTCAAAGTTATCTGCATAGGTGCCAATTGGATGCATCCTATAGAGAGCGACTCCGGAATAATTGAACCAGAGAGATTGTGGTCTTGGCTTGTCCTCTGTCATGACGGTTTGCTTCTCTATATGCTTCTGTTTCGAGTTATCGCTGATCCAAAGCAGCCACTGTTATTTCGTTCCATGAAAATCCAACGCCCAAAGGGGTGGTCTCGAAATATATCGAAACAGTTCGCAAGAACACGTTGAGTGTTTTAAGTCAGCTTTCGGCAATTGGGTCAGCTGACGGCGTTGAGCTCATCTCTCTGCGACAACCTGCGGAGTCCAATGACACTTCGGAACTCACTGGTGTTGAAGGTGCCAGTAATTTATTCTATTATCTGTTCGACGATTGGACGGCGACCTATACGCTGTTGATGGTTCTTCAGGGGAACATAGAGAAACTCGTAAGTTTGCGAATCTAAACTTAACTTCCCTCACTAACGACACAAACAGCGCCAGAAGATTATGGCCGGCCTAGTATGTCATTAGCCCGAGTACAATTTCTGGGTAGAGCTAATTTTAATAGGGCGAAAATCAGCCTGATGCACTCGCAAAAGAGATCATCCCAAAACTCTATGAGGTTGGAAAACTACTGCGGTCAAATCAGCATTTATTTAGTGGCTATGAAAATTTGATCTCTCGAATACTAAAATACGAAGAAGACAAGGAAAAGGAACCTTCACATGGTCGCATTGACGAGCGTGTCTTGGTGGTTCAAACTGCACGCCATCGCTTCGAACGTTTGCGGGACAACATCAAATTTCTCGTACTTAATTATGTGGATGAGGCGATCGGCGAGATAGATGGACTGCAAAATACAGTAAGTCTAGCATGATTTCCCTGTTTGTTTCATCTTCCGCTGTATTAACTTGCAATAGTACTTCAACATCACAACCCAAAAGGACTCGATGGCTACAGCGAAGCTTAATTCGAGCGCGACACTGCTTTCGAAACTAGGCGTGCTATTTCTCCCCGTCAGTCTCATGACTAGCTATTTCTCGGTGCAAATCAAGGAACTGGACGGCGTGTATACAGTCAAAACGTACTGGGTTACGTTTGCTGTCGTCATGGTCCTGTCATTCGTTGCACTATTCATGTTTAGCCGCGTGTTGGTAGGGGCCGGAACTGCAGTGGCCAAGCGCGTTGACAGGGTGGTCGACCGTGTTACTGGACGGATAGCAAAGGGCGGTTCTCCCAACAGGACGAGGGAACAGGAGCCGTACAGGTGAGTCAGGTTGACCATGGATCAGCAATGGCCAGCATCTGGCAATGCGGCTGCTGTAAATCATATAATGACAGTGTACATTGGTATGTGCGGTCTGGATTTTTTTTTAGTAAAGCAGATATACCCATTAGTTTCAGGTTTAAGAGAAAGCCCAATGCATATGTATAAATTATAAATTACTTTGTTGCAGTCTTCCCATATGCCACAATACGCACAGATAGCCCCCACAGATTTAGCATGTAATTTCATAACCAAAACTCCTCATTTCCCAGGTACCAACTTAGAGGCCTTTCTTCGATATCGTACATCTTAAAAACCTTATAATTGTCATGGTAAGCTATAATAATCTCAAGGGAGCTGTAGTTGCTACCGAAAAGTGTTAGCGCGATTATGGGTGACCCTGGACTGAGCTATCGGGCTACGTCAGTATCTCCGCTGTCACCAGTTTTACCCGCCGGTTGGAGCTTCAGAACTTATTCTATCCCACCAAACCTCCCAAGTCGACAGCTCGCGCTCCCATACAAACCTTCAGGCCTTGCTACATTGCATCAACTACCGGAACACCACGTCTACCTGGAGCTTTACGACTCCATTAGCCCGCAATGGTATACAACGACAGCGATAACCCCAAACCCGACCGGGGATTCCAAGACGCTACTCCCCAATCCGACAGCGATCGCTATGACGAATTCAAGGAGCCTCCGAACCTGAGAAGGTTTGAAGGGACATACCTCCCAAGGCCATTCATAGGGGCGCGGATTCTAGGGCTCAACGATGCGAAGGTAGCTTCATCCGTCGACCAAGCCATCGTCAGTGCTCAGAAAACCCTCGGAAGGCCGCCAACAGAAGAGGAAGCTTCCGCCTTGGCATATTGGGCAGCGAAACATTTGTCGTTATTCTCATATGGACCCGTCGCTGGGTTTGCTGGTGGGATGATGCAAGCGTACAGAACAGCACCGTCGTTCAAATTTCCATTCGTCAAGCCCAATCCCGAGACGTTCAACCCCAAAGTCTTTCCATCTGCTAGACTCGCCTTGGTGACGGGCGTGGAGGCCATTCCTTTTTGGCACGTAGCGAGGGTGTCTGCATATAGCACTGTTGGGATGCTTGTTGGGACAATGGTGTTTGGTGTCTACTCTTCCTCCGTGGCGACAGTTGGTATGGTCGCGGATCCAAGGTTAAAGGATTTTTTGGCACATGTCAAGTCAAAGGCAGAAAATGCCCCCGGTTCAGCGCGGGGCCGTTCACAACAACCAGTGCCACCAGTTCCTTACGGGAATCAAACGAGGCCAATAGAGCAGGCCATCGGAGATGACGCCAGCCCCAATAGCGACTCATACTGGGGGACAAGCAACGAGGAGGGCCCAGTGGACGGGGGACTTCTAGGTGCGGATACTGCGAGAGAGTCACAAGTCCCAGCACAACGTCCCGTAGGTGCCGCACCTCAAAGACGTGCTCAGCCTGCACCTGCTGCAGAGAAAGAACCGTCATATTTTGATGATGCATCTCCAACCGGCGGCGTGGGAGTTACAGACGAGATGCCGTCGGGCGGATCAGCTTGGGAGCGCCTTCGGCAGCAAGGGTCCTCATCACAATCTAGTCGGCAGCCTCGAGCTGATGCCCCTGCTCAAAATGGATGGGGTAATGGTGCCGATACGGCCAGTAGCGCCCAGGCATCAGAGGGACGCCAGATGTCTGCTAGGGAGGTTTCTCAGCGAGAGTTCGACGAGCAGATTGAACGGGAGAGACAGGGTGGAAGCTTTAACAGTAGGGGATAAGACGCGACATTGTGGCAATATGTAATACTATAACTGCACAAAATAAGACGCCTATCTTGTACAGTACTTTCGTGGGATTTTCAGTGAAGATTCGAGTTCAAATTCATATTGCTAGCACGTTGACAAGGCATTGGCGATGGTGGACCTATCACGACGTCACTGCCAACGACTGCTTCTTTCAAGTAATATTCCCCGCGGCCACTCTATCATACACAGCCTTATATTACGGAATGAAAGGTAGGAGATACTAGTGTATGGCCTGCTTAGGTGAGAAATACGATACAATGGACAATGTGCCGGGGATCAGCAGAATACAACGCCCTATTACGGACGCCCATCTTAAAGCCCCTGGGCGTGGCTTGTCTACCAAGAGCAGACAGTGAGACTCTACTTCAATGATGCTGAGATCACTGCCACATTAGCTATAGCGGCTTTATCATTACACGTGGTTCTCACCCAGCTAGCTATACAGTACGGCGCAATAAGTTTCCGTACATACGGAAACTTACATCGCGGTACCATACACTGTACTGTATCTATAACTATGAGAGACAAGATGCATTAAGTGGTTTTACATGGTTTAACGATCGTCCGTATATCATTCGTGGCGTCAGCCATGTTGTGTTGGCGAACTAAGTGGGCAATAGGCCCGGGCCGTGTCTTTAACTAATAAAACGCAGTGGGCACCACCCACCCCCTATTACAGAATGCTTTGGCTCAAGGAACAAACCCAGAAATAGTCAGACAAAATGTATATAAGCACATCCCGCCTATGGGCAGAAATGTTGAGCAGAGAATGCCGACAATGTTATCTCATGTTTTGAAGTCGCTCGTTGTGGTGCTGGCGTTCAGCGCTGGCACCGTGTCGTCCCAAAGTTCATCAAATTCGCTCGTGAGCCGTCGCCTCACCGAGTATCTAATGCCGGCTGCCTCTGAGACTCACGAGTTTGCCCGCGTGCCGGGCACGAATTTTGTACTGCTGTCGCAGATGTCTGACAGCCAGCTTATCAAGATCGAGCTGAATCCGATCACCGAAGAACCCATCGCTTTTCAATCATTTCCTATGGGAAAAAACAGCAAGTCAGGACTCCATGGCGTGTGGCCTTCGGAGGTATACCCTGGGAAGATGTGGCTATCGCTACAGTGGGAAAACAAGTTGGTGCTTGTCGATCCAGGACAGAATCTCTCGGCCGTCCCGTCCATCATCAAGACCATTGATATCCCGGAGCCAGGAAACGGCCCGCATTGCATCTTTGAGATTGGCAATCGCGTCTGGGCTGGCCTTAAGGATGCGTCCAAGCAAACTGGCCAGTACTATGTCTTCTCAGCAGATATCTCTAACTCCACCGACAAGAAGCTGTACCCGTGCCTCAAAAGTCCTGTGTTTATCAAGGAGGAGCCAGCCACCAAGTTAATCTATGTCACCCAAGACACAGAGTCGTCGATCATGCGCATCAATGCCACCAGCGGCGAGACTTCACAGCTGCCGATTCCACCAAATGTCGGGAGCACGCCTGTCGGAATGGCCACTGCCCACGGTCCCATGAATGGAGTCTGGTTTAGTCTCGCTGGCAATGCAACCGGCGGCTCTGGTTCCTTTGGCCACATCGCATCCACTGGCGAGATGCGATTCTTTAAGCTTAAGAAGCCATATCTGGGCACCAATGCTGGTTTGTTGCATATCGCCGACGCGTCAACCGTTGCAGGCGGCCCGGCTTTGTGGCTTTTGTCGACGTCGCTGCTCAGCACTAACTCGCCCGATGCTCTGATCCTCGTGACTTTTGACGAGGCCGTCACAAAGATTACTGGCGAGGAGTATATTTCCATGCTTACGCAGAATGCCATGGTGCATCGCGTGGTGCCCATGGAATCCACGGTTTTGGTGTCCCAGCTTCACACGTTTGCACTTGCTCAGCTCTCGTATAACAATACGGTTGCTGGGCATTGGCTTCCTGCTGAGGCCCTCAGTAACACTGCTGTGTATACCGAGGCAAGTTAAATGGTTATTTTTGTGTTGAAGCCCTATGGATATATTAGTTACACGTAAATATAATTGACCAGAGCTGATTAAAAGTATATTATTCTTAACGCCTCTTGGGTGGCAGAGAGCAACGCTGGGTTTAACATGTAATGGACGAGCGATGGAAATAATTACCCTGTCTTGCAACCAATTTAATTATGTAGAGTCTATAGCCAACTTAAAGGCAAGAGCATATATTATTAGTCTGTGAATGACACGAAAGTAGAAAGAGCGCTGGTGAATAATATATTATCACATTTATAAAAGAACGGTCACTGAATAGCCGTTCCGTCCACCGGTCCGGGAGCCAAAGCGCTCGTTTCATCGACGACATTGCTACGTACATTTTGCCGGAATGTTTCAGAATCTCCAGAATCGAACATATATTGCGATAGCTTCATACAAGCTATACGTAACATGGATTACAGCTGAAGAAAATATACCCTAAAGTTTGAAAGAGTGAGGAAAGTGGTCAATCGGGCGCATCACCAGCTGGTCAAGCGTGGCATCCCGTCAAAATCCCAAATACGTGTCCCGTACAAAAAACCACCAGACCATGGCCAAGCCAAAGTCGCAAAAGCGCGAGGCGAACGTCAGCAATGCCAGCCCACCGCTGACGCAGGAGAATTTCGAGAAAGAGCTGAAGGAACTGGCCAAGAAGGCGAAGGAGGAGACTTTCTTCAATCATGCCGTTGACTGGGCTGGGACCACCGTCAGGGCTGTGGTGATACTCGCCCTGGCGGCGGCGTCTTCGTCGGTTTCGCAGCTTACGCTGTCGCCTGTGTACGGCGCGATCCCGGCATCGATATGGCACGATAAGCTTGTTAATGCTGCGTGTTTCCTGGGGTGGTCGGGGAGCTTTTGGCTGAGGAGGAATGTGCGATGGAGGCTGATTGATCTGCTGCCGTTGATTGCATTCTACATCCCGGCGGTCCAATACTTCCTCTTCAACTACAGTAATACGTTTGGTGCTACATATGGGCCGCTTATTACAGAGTTGTTGACTGTGGCGCCGCTTCTTCTATTCTCAGCATCAGCTGTGGGGTTAGTATTGGAGGAGTTCGGAATCACGGGGAAGTGGCAGTCGGTGCCAGGAATAGCATCATTTGTTTTCCTGAAGATAACATCAGCCTGGTCTGCGAATGTTATCCAGAGCACCAGCTACAAGTCCGTACTCCTGTCGCGCGTGTCCTGGCAGGTACAGCTCGCGGCGTCCTACGCCCTCCTCGCGCCGTCGAAGCTGCTGCTATACGCAGTGCCGGCTCTACTCCACACAGCCATCTTCAATGCGCACTCCCAGACCCCCTGGGCGACGCAGGCCCTGAACTTGAGTCTGCAAGCTGAGGGTTATAGGCTCATCGCTCGCCAAGACTCGAATACGGGCTATATCTCTGTTCTGGAGAGTGTCAGCAACCAGTTCCGCGTCTTGCGGTGCGATCACAGCTTGCTGGGGGGAGTATGGACGATGGACCAGAGCCACAATCCGGTTGTTGGCGAGCCTGTGTATGCTATATTCACCATGCTGGAGGCGGTTCGGTTGATTGAAGCGCCCGTTTCTGTCCCTGATAGTGAGGCACAAGCTCTAGTCATGTAAGCACCCTTCGCTATGTGTCTGTTCACCCAACTAATACCTATATAGCGGCGCGGGCATTGGCACGAGTCCTGGTGCTCTCATGGCCCACGGAATTAACACGACGATTGTCGAGATCGACCCCGTGGTCCTGGAGTTCGCAGTCAAGTACTTCGACCTGGCACCCAACCACCACGCCGTCATTGACGATGCCGTCCACTACGCTGCCCAAGTGGCCAACGACACCACCCAGCGCTACGACTACATCATCCACGATGTCTTCACCGGCGGCGCCGAGCCCATCGCGCTCTTTACCGACGAGTTCCTGCGCAACCTCCACCGCGCCCTGAAACCCGACGGCGTCATCGCAATCGTAAGTCTCATTTCCCTATTCTTCCCCCCAGCAGCACTAACCGTCATAGAACTACGCCTCCGACCTTCTCCAGCCAAGCACGCACCTCATCATCCGCACTGTCCTCGCCATCTTTCCATCCTGCCGCATCTACCGCGAGACAGCGACGCCCACAGCCGCCGAACTCCTCGCCGCGGGCCAGGACTTCACCAACATGGTTCTCTTCTGCCGCGCGCGCTCAGAGGCGCCGATTACCTTCCGCGAGCCTGTGGAGCGAGACTTCCTGCGCAGCGGGGCGCGGAAGGCGTATCTTGTTCCGAAACATGAGATTTTGCGCGGGGAGTTTGATTTGGAGGATATGGGAGATGTGTTGAGGGCGAATGACACGGCGACGTTGGAGGAGACGCAGAGGAAGAGCGCGGTGGGGCATTGGAATGTGATGAGGACTGTTGTGCCGGGGAAGGTCTGGGAGTTGTGGTGAGTGTGGCGGGGGGGAGTATGTTTTCACATTTAGCATGGAGGGATGTGGGGTTGTTATATTTTCATATTTAGCATGGAGGGATGTAGTTGGTGTCATATATGGTTGGTGAGATATAGTTTGGGATGGTATATAGTGTTGGATTAGGATATATAGGTGTATATAGGAAGTAGATTAGATAAGAAATATTATGGCCACAAGACATGGCTGGTTAGAGCTGAGTGTATGGGCTGGGAAAGAGACTGGAGAGAGTGAGTGAGTGATAGATATACATCACGTGCCGTTTTCTCGAATCCCGCGTCTCCTCTCTCTCTTATACTCCTCATATAACCAGTCTGATTTCACGTGATACCAGACCGAAGGGTAATCTAATCTAATCACGTCCTTGGTTTCAATCTGGGTCTAAATGTCACATGATAGAATGACAATCTAATCTAATCACGTCTTTGGATCATAGTTAAAATATCATGTGACACAATCTAACTGCATCCGTGTCACCGCATCACGTGACATGCATACACCAAAGATAATCTAATCTAATCACGCCATTTGATCACGAGACCTCGCTCTCATTCCTGCTCTCGATTCCCACGATACGATTCCCACGATCCCCTCGATCGTTCCTTGGTATTGAATTTGACCATGGATCTCATAACTGTACCCCGCACTCCGCCTCTTCAGGGTTCTTTCTCACATATAGAACAACGGACCAATACGTACCGAACATGTACATCATACGCATAATCTGTATACGGGGGTACCTGGAGTACTTAGACCTCAAGTTTCTTGTGAGAACATCGCGTACCATTCGTACGCAGTAGTAATTTTTTTTTTGGCTTGGGAGTTGTTGCAATCTCTCACAAATTCCTTTTACACACATCTTTTACCTAAGTCCATCCCATCGGCAGTGGCAATCCCCCACCAAGCGCACCGACCACCACCGACCGCACCGATCGCACTGAGCCCACCCGCAGCCCACCCACAGGCCACAGGCAGATGTCAGACGGCATCATTAGGTAATCTTTAGGAGGCACGTCCCACTCTACGCCCTTTGTCGGCCTTTGTTGCCTCCGGAGAAAGCAGGAACACCCACCTTCGCCGACCTCGCTCTTTCCCATCCACTACCCACCCAAACTCTCCCTCACTCCTGGCACCTACACCTCGTCCAATCCCCCTTCCTCATTGGTCCGCTCACTCCCCATATTTCCCTTATCTTTCCCATACATTTTCTTTACGGTATTCCGAACTTATCTCTTCCCATCCCTCGACTCGAGACACACCCACACTTCCCACCCCCGTATACCATACTAAGCCAAATGGTTACCTTCTCTTTTTAATCAAAAATAAATGGACGTCGTGGTCATGGAAATTGTCTGCCAGGCCTCCACGACCACTCATCACGTTTTCATTACGTCCAGCTTTGCCCACACCCCCCAAAAAAGAAACACCGAGGGCGGAAGGTGAGAATTCTGCGAGTTCTGCTTGCACTGAGCGGGTGAGAATTTCCATGCGGATGCGACTGCTGTAAGCTGTTGCGACCGCGGAGCCGACGGAGGACACTTGATGCGAGGTACTTGCTCTTCCCACTGCCTCTGGGTGTGTTTGCAAAGTCACTCTTGACCCAACTGTCACCCACGCGTGCACGCACAGGCTTTCTTTCTCACGTCGTCGGCTGGCGGAGAATTCGGCGGGGAGGACCGAGGAAATGCCTGTTCGAGCCGACGGCGCTTGCATGGCGTATCCACCATCCCACCACCAATCTCCACCCAGCCGTATCCAATTGTGAGAGCCATAGTACTGTAGTCATCCCATATGGCTGTTTGTGAGTGAACAGAGAAGGAGAGCTATCATATTTTTCACCTCAAGCGGCTGTCCGAATTGCATGGCAAGGCTCGGTCTGTTGGTCATCGCCTTTCTCCTTCCCGTTTATACTGGTAAGGTAAGACACATTTGCTCCATGTATTGTCCGCGACCCCTGGTTGTTCTTGACACACAGATATCCTCTTCCAACCTCGTCCCCTTTGACCTCTGCGCCTCAAGGAGCGGGAGGATACAGGATTAATGAGACGAGAGACAGGGGAGTGCATGGGGTGAAGTAGCATTTTGTACGCTCTTTGCACGTTACAGGAGGGATGGGACGTTGCGGCGGTACTTTTTAGCTGAGGGTAGCTGTACCCCTTCTCTAGTAATACCGATGATGGCGTTGGTTGAGCTTCAAAACGGGACAAACGAGGAAAAAGAGGCTCGTTGGCTTCCTTTCCCCCCCTTGCACATACATACATACAGTACATATTTTTGCCACAGACAGGGCGCCGTCATAGTAGTAGGTAGTAGTCTCCCCGTCCGTCCCAGACAAAAATCTCATCTCAATTCCCCAGTCAGCGGTCGGCATTACTACATACAAACTGGCCACAGTCCACAGCTCCTTCCTTCCTTTTTCCCTTTTACCCCCCTTCGTCCCCTCCTCTTAGAGTCTTCTCTCTCCGTTCCTCTATCGCCAAATACCGAAATAAACCCCAGCACTTGCCGCGTTGTGGTCATCTGAGACTGCACATCACCTCGGTCTCTCCCAAGTTGCTATCGTCGGCATCGTCATCACCATCGTCATCGTCTATCGCCGTCGCTACGTACCCAGGGATTTACATCGCCACACGCCCACTACATCGACCGTTTCGACACATCTAAAACAGCTACAGCTACAGAACAGCTATAGCAATCAATCAGCCGCCCTACACAGCCCACCTACCTACTACGAGGACGGTCATTGCCAGATTGCCAGATATTTGTCGTTGGTCCTGCCTGTAACTGTACGCCGTTACTGTGCCGTCGTCCGTACCTTTTATATCGTTGCGCAAGTCCCCTTCGGCTCCAACTCCCGGGCCCCATTTCTCCCTTGCTTGATTGGTTGGTCTCGTGACTCAACCCATACTCAACCCATACATTTCAAGAACACAGTACGTACTCCGAACTAGGGACCACCACTACCACCATACTTCTCTAACTAGCACTAACTAGGACTAGCTACAACTAACAGAACAACTTCAAGGACCCATCATCGTCCTGTCCTGCCTTATCTCATCCGCAGCCCGTGCGTCTACTCCGCCGCGCCTTTTATCCTACTTACCCTACCTTACCTTACCTTACATACCTTACCCTTTCCATACATTTTACACCCTCTTACCTCTTATGGTACTACTCTCTTACAACTCTTCCTCGCTATCTTTAGTCCCCGAAATATACGAAATACCTATCTTCCCTATCTATCCAACAACCACCACACACTCTATCTCTGCATACCCTCCATACCGTCAACACCCGACATCCAAACCTCGAAAAAACACTTTCCACCACACAAACACTACCATTTACACCCATACTATACTCAAATCACACAATACCCCATATTCCCGAGAATCCACTGCGCCCCTAGGGAAACTACACTCTTATCTATCGCCGCCTTCTATCTGCACTTGCTGCACCTCTGCGCCTCTGCACCACCCACCCACCTCCCAAGACAAAGCAAAAACCTGCGCCAGTCTCACTGCAGAACACACGATAAGCCTTCCCCGGATACCCCATTCGCCTTCTGCCTCGAGCTATCCTGTTCAGGGCCAGTAGAGCGCTTCTAGAGTACCCGGCGCAGCTCTCGATACCATGCCCATTTGGCATATCAGGCGTCCTTGCACATCCCTCGCCGGCCCGCCGAACGTCCTCATACGTGTCGGTATCTGATAACCCGTTTGACCAAAAAAGAAGCATAAGCAAAATCAAATCCATTGTCTAACGGACTGCTCTTGGTACCCGTACCCAAAAGTCCCAATCCCGGGGAGATCTTCCCAATTACCTACGGTTGGTTCTTTGCCCCTGGCACCCAGTGCCTGTGTCGTGGGATCGGTCCGCGGGGGACTCTTCTGTGGGGTTCAATCGGCGCGCCACCACCCCGTCCCCTGCGCACTCTCACCCGGCGGCCTCGAAAGCCATGTCGACCCCCATTTCTATCCCTCGGACGGCTCCCATCCCCATTGCTGCCAAACCCAACCATGCCAAGAACGACACGCCTGCGAAGGAGAGTATAAAACCAAAGGCCTCCTCGAGCATGAGAAGCTTGATAGTAGACGGTGACCTACCCAACACACGTACCCGGAAGGACCGGCCGTGTGATGCCTGCAGAAGGCGCAAGAGTAAGTGCGTTATACACGAGGGCCAGGTTGCGTGTGTCTTGTGCAAATTCCACAAGCAGGATTGCACGTTTGTCCAGAGTCCGCAGCCGCGCAAGAGAAAGCTTGTTCCTGAAGAAGGAAAGGAGGTAAAGGAGGACTCCGCTGCCAAGAGGAGGTATGTATTTCTCGTTTTCGTCCCCGATATAGCGCTAGAGAGATGCGCGCCTACCTGTATCCACCTACCTGTATCCTGTATTTAGATTGCGTAAGTCGGACTCATGCTAACGCATCCGACTTCCTTCTAGGTCTCCAGACAGGCCCGAAGAACCATCCAAGCGGAGGCAGCCTGAGTCGAGCAATTCCAGCACCTGCGCCGGCTCTCTCATCGAAGATATGGCCAACATTGGCGGGCCAGCGATGCTGAAACGCACGCTCGGCTTACAGAACGATCGTTACAGTCAATATATAGGGCCGACAACAGACTTCGAGCCCTCCCTTCTCGACTTGTCGCATTTTGATCCTCAAGATGAGAGTCTTCTCTCAAGAGGCACGCTGAGGAAGGTCAGCGATGTTGATACCTTCTTGATGCTCCCAGACTACAACACCCCTGGATATGAGCATGTCATAGAGGACTCGGATGCCGTCGAGGCGATCGTCACTCCTCACGGCCCGGCCCTGATAGATCTGTACTTTCATGTTATTCACCCAAGCTTTCCTATAATCCAAAAGACCGTATTTCTAGAGAAATATGCGAGGTCATATCAAGAGTTTTCGCCTGCACTGTTAGCTGCAATGTATATTCTAGCAATCAACTGGTGGGACCACAGCGAACAGCTGGCCAAGTCCCCGAGACCGAATGTCAGAGAGCTTGAGCGGCTCGTACGTACGTCATTGGCAGATGCCATGTATCGGCCAAAGTTGTCGACAATACAAGCCGGCCTACTCCTATCACAACGTCCGGAGGGAGACCAATGGGCGCCGACGGCACAGCTTGTCGCCATTGGCCAAGAGCTAGGCCTTCATCTCGACTGTTCGACCTGGAAGATTCCACTCTGGGAGCGTGGTCTCCGAAAGCGCTTGGCTTGGGCGTTGTATATGCAGGATAAATGGGGGTCGCTTATACACGGACGGCCGTCGCATATCTTCGCATCCAACTGGGCAGTGCGATCTCTCACATGGAACGATTTCCCTGACGACCAGAGCGACCCAGGCGATGATAATGACCGTGAGGATGGAGAGGTGCTGGAACACGAGCGTGGTAGGCTCCTCTTCACGGAGATGGTATCCTTGTCGCAACTTCTAGCTGAAGTCCTGGAAACCTTCTATACACTTGCTGCCATGGATAATGTGACGCGTGCCGGCACTTCTGGTACCCACATGGTTCTCTCCTTGGCGAAGCCCGTGCAGCTGAAGCTGAAAGAATGGTTTGCTGCGCTGCCGGTGTGCCTGAAAATGGAGAATAGCCACACCAATCTGGCATCCTCGCCGTCGCCACTCAGCAATGGAAGCCAGGGTAGCAGGCTGTCATCTACCGGCTTCTTGCACCTCTCATATTTCGCGACTGAAATTACGCTTCATCGCCGCATCGTGCGCTCTCTCACGCCGGCCGGACCAAACCTCCCTCCTGTCGACCCCTATATTCTCCACATTTGCCGATCCGCCGCGAAAACTCGGCTCATCAGCGCAATGGATTTTGTAAACAGGTTGACACCAAGCCATCTCCGCGCCTTCTGGTACTTCTCGTCCAAGACCAACTTCGCCCTCATCGGAACCTTCGGGTCCCTCCTATGGGCAACGGCCCCTGGAAAGGAAGAGGCCGACTTCTACCGCATGCGCCTGAAGGAGTACCGCTGGACGCTTGGAGTCAGTGCGCGCGCCGGAGTCGGCGCGGATGGTGAAGGGCGCGGCGTGAAGGGCCTAACTGAGTTCGCGCTCGGCATGCTCGATACCAGCACCGGCCTGCTGAAAGCTCTCCCCGAGAAGCCCCTGCTCTCGCGAGACAATAGCGAGGTCGGGCTAGGCAGTTCTCACTCCGCTAGCTTAATAAGCATCGGCGGGATGATGAGCTCCAGTGCGCGCAGCGGCGGTGGCGGGTACGGCTTCGGCTTTGGAATGAGCGATGGCCAGGCCGGGTCGGGGGATGTGGATAGTGGCCTTGCGAGCCCGAGTGATAGCACCAGCTCGGTGGAGGTGAGCCAGGGTTTCGAAGCCTTCATGGCGGCGCATCCACAGGGACGGGAGAGCAGCGGGCGGTGAGGAGAGGGCGTTTCCACGCCCGGCAAGGGTGCGGGGCAGTGAGATTGTCCCTCACCCGAGACATGTGTTTTATGAAAATGGTGGGCGCGTCCCGGATGAAAACGAAAAAGGCGGCAGGCTGGCTGGGCTGGCTCGGAGGTGTGTGTTTTTATTTAGCGCGGCGTTTGATATCCCCCAAAGAACAGAATAGTGAAGCAACTAGAGATCTTGCATTGCCGCCGTTAGGGCTTTGCTGGAGTTTTATGAAGAATTGAAGAAATATTTTCTTTTATTTCCCATGAATTTTTGCTTGTGACGTCTGTGTTGTGGTTTATGGTGCGAGATGGCGTGCGAGGAGGGAGGGTATGTGCGCGGTTTGAGGGATAGGCATGTCGGGTCTTTCGTGATTGTTGGCACCTTCCCAGTTGACGTATTTGACGGTCGTGAGAGCAGGTTGTTGTTTCTGAGTGTAGTCTTGGTCTGGCGCTGTCTTCGACTCCGAGGTTAAACTGGGGGAAACAGTGACGTCCACCCATGTGCGAGCAACTCCGAACTTCCGATGTAAACAAACCAGCTCCCTCCCAACAAACACACCCACCTCGAAGGGACAAAACATCCCCATCCCCATCCCATCCCCCTCCATCACCTCACAACATCAACAATCCCAACACCAACCATCAAAGAAAGCAGAACGGCGCATCCAGCCCTTGTAAACAACACCCCCTCCCCCTCCCCATCCCTTCTGCACTCCCTCCCCAAAACGGGAATTGCGGGGTTAGCTCTTCGCGGCACGTGCCTCCTACGTATAGTGGTGTGGCTTACGCCCTAGCGCCCCTTCCATCCCTCCCCCTGTTATGATTTTCGCTGAATGTGTCTGTGCTGTGGCTGTGCAGCGTCTGTGTGGCTTTGTGGGGTAGGGGCGAGCTAGAGGGTAGGGGCGCTTAGTGGCTTTTCTTTCTCTTTTGGTCGCTGGGTGTGGTAAGTTGGGGGCCGGGTGGCCGCGATGTCAGGTACGGGCGATGGGCACTCCGTGGTCGGCGGGTTTTGGAGGGCATGGGATGGGTTGGGGATGGGATGCTGGAGGTAGGTGTTGGCGGTTGTTTGCGGTTGGGGATGGGGGATGGGGGATGGTTTGTGGGGTGGCGTGGGAGGAGGGGCGAGACTGCAGGGGTGGTGATGGACCCCCACACTATTATTAAATATTGGGACGCGGGACTGGGGCGAGAGGAGGGGTGGTAGTGAAGGGTAGTGAGGAGTACTATGCTGTACTGTTGTAGACTGTTTTAAGAGCACATTTGTTACTGTAGGCGGCCGAGTCCGGTGGTGCTCTATGGTGCTCTAGACAGGAAGACGAGGCTGTGTAAGGAGATGTGCGGTGCAGTGTCAGCGTCCAGAATGTGGAGTTGGGCCTTGGAGAAGGGGGTACACGACAGTGCAGCGAGTGTTGGAGCGAATCACTATTTTGCCGTGGATGCTTAAGTGGGCGGTCGTGGGAGAGCACGAGGGCAGTTTGCGCAAGCGCGTGATGCAGAGGAGACAAAAAGGAAACGTAGATGGAGATGAAATATGGAGAGTTCAACGGCGGGGAGAGGATGTTTCGTGGCTGTTGGGTTCACGAGTGCAGCAACGGTGCAGGAACTGCGCGGCAGTAACAGCACAGCAGCAGAAACAACAGGAGTAGAGTATCACCGGTCAAAGAATCAGTGGATGCCTCGCGCAGTTTGGGCAGTCGCAACCCCCCCGACTGATTGATCGTCTCGCCAAAGGTCGATCTGCAGCTGAAATGCAGCTGAGCGTCAAGATGCTCTAGCTCGACGTGCGGGGGATGCAGCGCCAACCAAATGCGTCCCATTTGACTCCCATCACATGAGACGATCGGGTAGGAACTCTCGCGAGGTTGGGGTTGCCTTTTGGCGCCTCCGTAACGCTGCTTACCACCCACGCTTCGCCAATTATATGGCGATTCCAGCTGTGTGGATTGCTGGCGTGGCGCTGGAGCTCTCCCCTCTAGATGATGTCCCAGCCTTTGTTTTCCCAGCACGGGACCGGCTGCAGCTGGTGTATGTCTGTCTCTCCCTGTCGATTTGGCGCTGTTTGTTCTCTTGGGGAGAGGAGAGGTTGCATCTGGATTGGGCAGATGTACAACACGGAGTACTGTCACCCAGGACGATTATGCGGGAGCCGAGACGGCAGACGGAAGTAGACACGGAGAGAAAGACCGATGATGATAACGGAAGTGAGTGCAGTAGGTCGGTTTTGGAGCAGCAGACCAGTGAGACTAGTATGGGGTTCAGCTACAACGGCCGTCAGTTGGGGGGATATTGGAAAGTTGGAAGTGCGGAAAGAGCAGAGCAGCATACCAAGAATGGAAGGTTACTTACGATAGTAGTGTAGTCGTAGTTACTGTACTATAGTTCAAAATGTGGATGTTGGGAAATTCGTCAAGGGGAAGAGGAGAGAAGCGCCTGGGGGCCTCGTTCTCGCCCTGTCGTTCAAGGGTCGATCGTTGTTGACCCCCACGGAAGCACGAGCCTTTGTGGATCCTGTGCACCTCGAGTACGCGGCCAGTGTGCATCTGGTACTTAGAGGTACTGGGATTGGGTACTATGCATGCTACTGCATTAGAAGTATCTTCGTTGTCATTGCAGCAAGGGTCATTGGTACTGGACGTGGAGGTGGATGGAATGGGGGGGCGACGGGGGGGAGGCGACGACGACGACGGCGTAGACGAGGGCATCACCCCCCTTC
>JPKD01000412.1:0-17112 GCA_000750935.1 Pseudogymnoascus sp. VKM F-4519 (FW-2642)
ACGCTGCATCTATACCCGCGCCTGCATTCGGAGCCATATCTTCGAATGCAGCGCTCATAGGTGCAACGCTTACGACTGTGTACACAGTAGGAGGAGGAGGAGCAGCACGCCTCCAGGAGAAAGGGGCTAGCGAATCAGCGGGCGGGGATCTGGCATTACGCCGCACGGCCGGCCAGGCCTACAGCGGGACGCGTTTGGCGGGAGAGGCCAGTGCGGCTTGCAGGAGGGGCCAGTGCGGCGTAATGCCAGGGGCGCAGCGAATCAGCGGGCCGGGATCGGGCATTACGGCGCGATGCCGCTAAAGCCTCTTAGGTGGTAGCACCGGAAATTTTGAACGGAGGCAGGACAGGTTGGTACAGGTGGCGACAATATTAAGTTCATCTGGTCGTGTGTCCTAAAAGTCTCTAGAGGAATTGTGCTTAGAGAGCATTGATAGTGAGAGCCTATAACAGTTGAAAATAAAGACTCTTAATTACTACAAACTATAAGATTTATATTACAAGCATTTGTACGAGCTAGCTACTAATAAATTTAACAAAAGAAAAGAACTCTAATAGCTGTAATTGCTAGAATAGCATCTGTCATACTACTCAAAATGCACAGACCTCCACCGACATTTAGGCGCCATGAGTAGTCAAGAATAATCCCAATCGTTTCAATCAGCCCAGCGTGCGCGGTCTGTCGAAGTCCAACGACCAACTTACCAAGCACATCGCCCTAAAAGACTGTTTGGCCACGCCCTGATGCAGTATTTCCTTCCTTCTTCCAACAACAAAATGGCCAATCCAAACGCACCGGGAAGGAAGAAATACTCCACTGGCACTTCCGCAGTACCCAGCACGCGCTGAAACTCGGGGACATATAACCAGAAGAAAACCATCACAAGTGCAAAGCTCATAGCTGGGAACAGGAGCCAATTCCTGGTTTCCTTCTTGAATAGAGGCGGATGCTGAACGATGCTGAGCCTGCGTGTGCGTACTCCGAGCAGGTTAAACCACTGCATTACAACGAGATTGACAAAGTAGATCGAAGATGCGACGGCGAGTTTCGAGGCGACGAAATCAGCATCGAGGTTGTCAGGGAGTGCGCCATACTGGAACCAGAAAACAGAGAAGGGGATCCCTTGGCGCTCGAGATACCAGAAAGCCATGGCAAAGGAGGCGATCGATTCGAGGACTCCGATGAATGCATAGGTTTGCACCATGAGCTGCCAGTTGACGAGACGGTCCACCTTGGGCTTGCGCGGGCGGCGGAGGAGGACGTCGGCCTCTGGTGCCTCGTACGCAAGAACAATCGCTGCAGCGCAGTCTGTGAAGCAGCAGATGATAATCATCAAGAACGAAGACAAGATTTGCGGGAGACCGAAGATGACATTGCCGAAGACGGGCCAGAACTCGGAAAAGGATCCCGCGGGGAGTAGGTAGGCGATGGTCTTCTTGAGGTTATCAAAAACGACGCGGCCGTACTGTACTGCATGAACGATAGCCGAAAAGGATTCTAGCAAAACCATGTCCGCAGCCTCGATTGCTATGTCTGATCCGCTGCCGAGTGCGATTCCGATGTCGGCTGCTTTGAGGGAAGGGGCGTCGTTGACTCCGTCACCAGTCATCCCAACGATTTCGTCACGGCTTTGGAATTCCCGCACAATGCGGAGTTTCTGCTCGGGAGTTGTGCGGGCGAACACGATCTCATCATATCGACAGAGTTGGTCCCATTGGCATTCGTTGAGAGTGATCAGCTCTGGACCGCTGACGACGATTGAAGTTACAGGTTGGGGAGTCAGGTCAGATGATTTGTTGATAGATGAGGGTGCGGATACTTCATCGCGAGTGAGTGCGGTGACAGTCTTTACTGCACCTGGCGGGTTGGTAATGACGCCGCATTCGGCAGCAATAGCCTGTGCAGTCAACGCAAAGTCTCCAGTGACCTGAATAAAGCGTTAGAACCTTGCTCACTAGAGTCTTTGTATAGAACGCTTACCATAAATATGCGAATACCAGCTCGTCTGAGAATGCTCACTACCGAGGGTATCTCGTCGCGAGGAGGATCGACTATGCCAACAATCCCAACAAAGGTCAAGCCAGTCCTAGAATGCTCCATTATCTCGTCTTCGAACTTAGCATCAGCAGGAGTTAATTGAATTTGCTCATGACCTAGAGTTTTGCGAGCGAGTAAGATTACGCGTTTGCCCCGAGAAGACCAGCGGTCCTTCATGCAAGATATGCTAAAGCGGGTGGCTTCATCGAGGGGTTTGCTAACACCATCACGGTCCACGAACATAGAGCATCTACCGATGAGGACATCTGGAGCTCCTTTAATCGTCAGGAGGCTTATAAGGTCAGCATTTGCTGTATTCAAGACACCGATAAACTTACGTGGCATTCTGTCGGAATTCATTCGCCTCGGTGAGTGATAGAGCTAGATCCAAACCGACCTTATCAGCTAGAGTAAATGTCCTAATCATATACTTGTTCTTGCTATTGAAAGCGAGCTCGAAAGTTTTAACCCATGATTCTCGGACCTCTGTAACCGGCCCAAGGGACTCTGAGAAGCGAAGTATAGCCTGATCGGTGGCATCCCCATGTATTTTCCGGTCGTGGAGCGGCAAGTGGTACGTAGCTGCATCGAAGTTTCCGGAATTGCACAACCCAGCAATGGTCCGCAATTGAGAGACGGAGTTTTGGCCGTCGTCTGCATTTTTCTGACGGATCATTTCATCACGGCTACCTTCGACACTCATGTCAAAGGCACCAATGGCAGCTTTGGTGACGTACATTTTGTTCTACAGAGTCTGTTAGTTTCATTATGATATCGCGTTAAATACAGGACTCACCTTTGTCAAAGTACCAGTCTTATCTGAACATATTACAGAAACTGAGCCGAGGGTTTCCACAGTCTTGAGGGACTTGCATAAAATCTTGTTTTTTCGCATGATGTTGGCAGTGATTGTCAGACTGGCAGTGACTGCGATTGGCAACCCTTCGGGGATGAAGGCAATGGCGACACTGACGCAGCTTACAATGAGCGCAGGCACTGAGATCCAACCAGGGTGGTTTTTACGAAGATACGCAGCCCTGATACAGTTAGTCGAGGATTACCATCGTGGATTACGAAAACTAACCAGACAATAATGAAAAGAACTATCATCGTCACCATGATGGAGATAATGACAAAGACAAAGTTGAGGACTTCCTTCTCTAAAGGTGTCATACCGGTCGAAGGTTCGTTGGTTAGCTTTGCAATCCGACCAAAGACTGTCTCGTCGCCTGTGCTAACAACTACACCGAGACCACTTCCTGCTATGCAATGAGTGCCTTGTAGTCCAATGCATCGGGTTTCGAGGAAATTTGGATCGGTGCTGTCAACCGTTCCCGGAAGAGGTGCAGATTCACCTGTATGTACATGTCAGCTGCTGTATCTTTTTGTACCGCTATTAGACGTACCAGTCAGAATAGACCTATCAAATTTCGCATCCGAAGAAATTTCGATGAGTCGCACATCAGCGGGAAGTTTGTTGCCGGCCTTGATATACAGAATGTCTCCAGGAACTATATCGCTACCGAGTACTGTAGCTTGGACGCCGTCCCGCAATATGATGCAGCTATCAGGAAGCATAGTAGTGATTGATGCCATGACCCGCGACGAAGACCAATCTTGCCACGCGTTAAATACAGCCTGGATAACGAAGACAGCGAGAAGGACAATGGCGAGTGCTAGGTTAGCAATAGCCGGTGCCGGTTCTCCGAGCGGCTTCCAAGATACGAAGACGAGAATACCACCAACGAGGAGGATGCCTCCAAACCCCTTGAAAAAGTATCCAAAAATTTGCTTTGTGTAATGGGTTGGTGGGTGAGAGGGGACATTTTTGCCGTACTTGGATATGTTCTTCTTTGCCTGTTCTCCGGAAAGACCTCGAGTCTTCGAGGTCGAAAGACGCTCGAAGATTTCGTCGGGAGAGACTATATGCCAGTCGAGGTTCTCAAGCTCTACAATGTTGTTAGTTTCTGGGTAGTCACTCGTATCTCGCTGTAATACCTTTCGCGGCAGAGTTTTTATGCTTCTTGGCCTTTAAGAACTCTTGATCAATACTCTCGTCGATTTGAAAAGACCTGTACAGCGTAAGCAATCGGCCAGTAATAGTATATTACCGCAACCTACACAGCTCGGTATTGAATAGGGAGTGCGTGTGAAGGATCAATTGATCCCCGGCGGCTGTGGCTGCTGTGAATCGAGAATTGCGAGTTTGAGCGATGAAGCGCGCGAGGCCTCGAGGCCGATTCCACATCATCTGCGGTCCATTGAATGCGAGGCCCTTCTTTTTCTGGAGGATTCGCCATGTTGACTTGCGCTTTGAACTCGAAGTTTCGGCGCACGATATGGGATGAATGGAAAAGGGGGATGGGTGGCTCGTTAGAAACAAATATGATGGGAGTACAGGGCGTCTTGTACTCGCTGATGAAAGGCAGGTACCGGCCGGTTTGCCAAAGAATCTACTCACTTTGAATGAAAATGAAAATGAAAATGGAATTATACCTTTTTGCCTCCTATCATCCATCGATATGCGAGATTTAGAATTGACCTACCATATACTAGTGCTTTTCAGTGATAGTCACTTTTTGAGCTGAAGTCTTTGGCGCCTCATCTTCCGACTTCTTTTTGATAATGGGGCACAGTTCCTGACATGAGGGATTTTTAGCATGTGCGGCATTTCAGGTCTTCTATTGTTTTCTGGTTTTTGGCATTATTATCTCAGCGGTGGCTTGATGGGTGCGGAGATAGCTGACGTAGAGGGCACAACCAGCGATAAAAGCCTCATATAAGAATGAAGCGACTAAGAATTTGCACAGCCCCTGGGAATCTTAGCTAGCGAAGTTTAGAGGGGTAACTGGACATCAAGTCTTACTCATGACATCCTTTCGATAAGAAAATAGGTAACGGTGTGATAATTTTTTAACAAATCGCTGAATGTCCTCTTTGTCTGTTGTTCTCCGAAAGTGGCAAATCGAATGTCAGGTGACTCTTTCTGTCACATCACGGAGAGCCTTATAGATTGTACAGAAAAGTATGCTGATGATATTTACGATGGTTTTGTGGTCGCATGCGGCAATATCAGAATCGAGGTAACTACTGCGCCATACCAAACCTGCCTAACTCAGTCCTATTCACATATCCCCCACGCCATTTCTTTTGCGTAACGGACCTTATCGCTACCAGAAAATGATTATTTGGCTGTCAAATACGGAGGGCGGCGTAGCTAGAAGCATTATTACTTACTGTGATCGTCATCGAAGTGAGGCATATATTTTTCTCATGTGTTACCGCGATGTGAGGCATTTTGGCCCGGTCCCGCTAACATTCGACAGGACAAGGACAAACCCACACAGGCCACTTTTGCTACTGAGCCGTTCTGACTTACTAGTCGCTCTCTGAGTGAGAGATACCAGCTGAAAGCTTACTTAGACTTACGCGGTCGGCAGTCTATTAGAGTTTTGTTGCATGGACTAAGTCCATCACTTCACCGCCAATCCCCCTCGTTCGCGTCGCCGCCTTTTCTGTGTTGCCCCTATTGCTGCTGTAGTTACTCCATTCGCTTCAAAGAGATATCTTCTTTTTGATATTTTCAGCCATGCCTTCGAGCGACCAAGAACAATCGAGTTCGGATGACCTAGAAGCTGCCGATCAGGACATCCCGAAGCGCATCACTTTTGGCCCGGAGGGACCACGCGAACGGTCGAGGTTTGGAAATGGAAGTCGCCGCCGCTCTGCTAGTCGCGACTCTATCTCAAGCGTCCGCAGCCGCGCTCGAGCAATTCAAGGCATCCCGATTGAATTCCGAATACTGTCTTTCCAGATTTCCGACTCTCAGGCAATACAAGAGGCCAAGCCGAGCAAGAAATTCTTGGAGGAGAGAAAGAGAAAAAAGAAAGTTGAGGAGGTGGAGGAGAAGGACTACTTCGAACACTTGGACTACCACAAATGCGACGGCAACGATGTGTGCGATGCCCTCAGCGTTCATCCCGACACAGGTCTCAGTGCTTCTGAGGCATTGACTCGACTCTCACAAAATGGAAAGAATGCCTTCCCACATCGCCGCGAGAATTACGCCAAAAAGATAGCCATCTATGTCTTCGGCGGCTTTTGTTCGGTGCTGTGGGTTGGCGTCATCGTCTTCTTCATCTGTTGGCGGCCCTTGGGAAATCCAAACCCAGCTGCTTACAACCTCGGGTTGGCCATCCTCATCATGATTGTTATCTTCCTCCAAGCTTCTTTCTCCGCCTTCCAGGATTGGTCCACAGCGAAAACGATGAAATCTATTCTGAACCTCCTCCCTGCAGAAACTATGGTCATTCGCGATGGACAGTCTCTGAAGGTTAGCTCTTCAGATGTTGTGGTCGGAGATATCATCAAGATCAGCATCGGAAACAAAGTCCCCGCCGATATGCGTCTCCTCAGCACGTCTGGGGATGTGCGTTTTGATCGCTCGATGTTGACGGGCGAGTCCGACGAAGTCTAGTTCATCACCTTGACCGAAAGGTCTGGGTAATCTTGTTAAACTCTGTCGTGCTGGGGATAGAGCATTGCAATTATTGCTCTTCAACGAGGAATTCCTAGTAGGCGCGAGTCATCAGCTCGTGCCGACTATGTCGAAGGAGCTATCGATATGACCGACATGAACTTCCTCGAATCTCGAAATGTGGCATTGATGGGCACAATGGTCACCAATGGTAGTGCGACTGGTATTGTTGTTCTGACTGAAGGCAGCGCAGTCATGGGACGAATTGCGAAAGCCACAAGCGCCGTCAAAGACGAACCTACCCTTATCCAACGCGAGATCAACCGCTTCGTCCTGATTATTGTTGGCTGTACTGTTGTACTCGCCAGCGCTATAATTTTCACCTGGGTTGGTTGGCTACGTGTGGATCATCCCGCCTATATGAGTATCATCAGCATGCTTAACAACGCCATGGGCTGTGTCGTTGCTTTTATCCCAGAAGGCATGCCAGTAGGTGTCGCGCTCACCATGATGATTATTGCTCGGAGGATGAAAGCAGCGATATTCTCCCCAAGGGCCTGTCTACCGTTGAGACACTCGGCTGCGTTAATGTCATGTGCTCTGATAAAACAGGAACGTTGACTGAAAATAAAATGGTTGTGACAGCTGTGGGTTTTATAGATGGAATTATGACAACCGATGAGGCCTTTTCTGCGATTTCGGAAGGAAACTCTGCCCCGCTGAGTGAGCTCCATCGTGCTTCGGTACTCTGCAACGACGCAACCTTCGACCCCCTGACAAAGGATGAGTCAGTCATGGACCGAGTTACCCAGGGCAATGCGACCGATGGTGCGGTTCTGAAATTCGCAGAAGCAGCACGGGAAGGATCCAATCAAGCAATCAATGACGAAAACCCGAGAGCCTTTCAAATACCTTTCAATTCGAAGAGCAAATGGATGCTTACCCTACACAAGGCCAACTCAACAGAAGGTGAATCGCGCTTTCTCGCGTTGGTAAAAGGTGCCCCAGACGTGCTTCAGCAACACTGCACAAGCTTCTGGTCTCACGAAAGCAAGATTATTAAGCCCTTTGACCCGGCGTCACAGGCCCAGTTTGTTGCGCTCCAGGAGCAGCTTTCGCGAAGAGGGCAGGGTGTGATACTGTTATGCCAGCGCCACATCACACCCCGCGAAAACTTGGATCTAACGCTTTTGTGAACGAAATCCAAGATACTTGCATAAACGATCATACCATCATTGGTCTTCTGGGAATCATTGACCCGCCACGCAAAGAGTCCGCCGCGACAGTGGCAGCGTGTCGTCGTGCGGGAATACGCTTTTTCATGGTAACAGGTGACTTTGGCCTGACTGGTTCTGCGATTGCCCGCGACATAGGCATATTCACCAACGCGGCTGATCCTGATACCTTCGACACGATCGTCCAGCAGAGGACTGATACTAAGTCAATACAGAGTAACGAACCTGTCGACTGGACTAAAACTAGTCTGATACTTTAAAGGCCCTCAATAACGAATCTCAGCGAAGAAGATTGGGATGTGGTTTGCAAGTACGAAGAAATTGTTTTCGCACGTACAATCCCAGAGCAGAAGCTCCGTATCGTGAAAGAGTTCAAGGCGCGAGATAATATTGTCGCTGTTACGGGCGATGGTGTCAACGATGCTCCAGCTCTCCGAGCTGCCGACGTTGGAGTCGAGGTCGTAACTGGCAGCGACGTTGCACTCGAAGCGGCTGACCTTGTGCTCCTTGACAAGTTCGATTCCATCATCGATGCCATTCGACTTGGACGCCTAGTATTCCAAAACTTGCAAAAGATTATCAGCTACCTCCTGCCTGCCGGTTCTTGGTCTGAGATTTGGCCAGTACTGATGAATGTCTACTTCGGGTTTCCCCTCCCGCTCTCGACATTCCTCATGATCATAATCTGTGTCTTCACGGATCTCTTCCTTTCGCTCGCCCTCATTATGGAAAAAGAGGAATTCGACCTGCTGGAGCTCCCACCTCGGAAGGCGAAGAAAGACCACCTAATCAACATCAAGATATACATCCAAAGTTACCTCTTCATAGGTGTTATGGAGACAGTCTGCGCACACGCCATGTTTTTCCTGTACATGTATAAACATGCGGGTATTCCCCTCCATGCGCTTGCGCTCCTCTTCGAGGGCTATTCCGAAGGCTTCTACGGCTATACCAAAGAGGAACTTACATACTTCAATACCGTCGGTCAGAGCGTATACTTCGTCACTCTCGTCTTCCTGCAATGGGGAAATATCCTTAGCATCCGCAACAAGAGGCTCTCAATCCTTCAGGCAGATCCTATCCGGCAGAAGAGAAGAAATCCTTGGTTACTCGCGGGCATGGGTATGAGCTTGGCCATTGCAATTTTCGTAACAGAAGTGCCAGGGATCCAGAGAATATTCAGCACAGCAAGGGTTCCAATCGAGTTCTGGTTCATTCCTCTTCCCTTAGCTCTAGGGATTCTCGTTATGGACGAAATCAGGAAACTGATAGTGAGAACTTGGCCAGAGGGCTTCTTGGCAAGAATAGCTTGGTAAAGAGGACAGTCTAGCAACGGTTGGCGGTTAGGAAGTGGCGGGTCCCTAAAATAAAAAATAAAAAATAAAAATGAAGAATACATTTACCTTCATAGATAGTGTATGCCTCAACTCAAAGTAATTGTATCGAGTAATTTCAGCAACGATGTCTTGATCAAGTCCTACCTGGAGCAGACGTGGGGACAGAGGGTTAAGTAAGCAGACTATCAGCTCAGCTTGGTGTTGTTGGGGTATTGGGAAAGAATCATATAAACGGCATGGTAGCAGTCTTGGGAGAGCGCCATTCTGATAACCAAAACGCAACCAACCATGCTTGCAGCAAGCCTGCCGATGCGCCAGAAGCTTTGGCACGTTGAGCTTCGAGTGTGGCAACCTATGCGCTCTCTAAAATATCGTTTAGGGGATATTTGCCTTCGATTTCTCGGTGTCTTCATGAAGGGAGTTAATTATGTTTGAATGTTTTCAATACGAGGTATAAGGAGGAGGCGCTTAGCACATCGTCACATTGTATCGGCCAGGCTCGTGATAAAAGCCTGGACGGGGTTAACGCATTAACTGAACAAAGCTGTGAGCTGGGATTTATAGTCCTCATGGTAGTCACAAATCTACTCCATTTTTCAGGGTGGTCGCACTCACCGATGTATCGTCATATAAACCGGCAATCCAGCGTGTGGATTAGGTGTGAAATGCTGGCCCAGTAGCTGGCAATTTTCACCTACGCACCCATCCGCATCCATTGCCTCTTCATCTCCTAGCGATATCTCCTCTGTCTCATACGACCGCATCTCGCTGAGGCTTCGGTGGGAGCCAGGGCTTTCCATTGCAGTGTATCAGGCACTGTTGACGCTGAAACACTCTTCAGCGCATTGCATTTGTCAAGCACGGTGTGTGTGGAGATGTTGAAAGCAGAAAAATGGCTGTGGTAGAAGTCGTATGCGTGAATAAGAATCTGCGAGCTTTATTGATAAGTGGCTCTTCAGAACACTCACGTCTCGCAAGGAGGAAAGCATTGGATGGGGAAGATGTAAGTCTCATGTTGGGGAAATCGCTCATCCACGCGGCATCCACACGGCATCCACACGAGAACCAAAATATCGCGCAAGCCCAGATCTTCGTCATTATGAGGAAATATCAAAAAGTTGACACAAACCAGAGTCTTTAGACCCCAATTGATAAAGGAAGCTGGAGGGAAAGTCGGAACGAGCAGGGGCGAGAGTTTCGGCGACGGCACTGCCGCCAACGGAAATTCTTCCGTCCAGGCCACAATAATCGCTTTTGAGGGATTTTCGCCCAAGCAACCAGGCAATATTCAATGCGGATTTTAGACTACTCGAATCCGATCTCTGAAGGCTGAGGGAAAACAATCGTTTGTTATATACCCTATTGCCATTCCACTCCGAATTGCTTTCGATATCCCAAGCTCAGCCTGACCTTCCCTTCTCTCACCTCCAGCTTGACCTCCTCGGCTACCTTCCAATCAATAACCTCGTACAATGTCTCAAGATATGGATTGGTCGCCCACCTTCTGCCTTGTCTGTGATAGGCAGACTAGTGGCAATGCCTACTGCGGAGAGGACTGTCGTCTGGCTGAGTACGGGGGAGCCAACACATGCTCTGAGGCCAGCTCGCCTGCCTCCCATCAGGCTTCGATCTCGTGGCCTTCAGAACCAAGCAACAACTTCTACGTCCCTTCAGGCTACGACGTCACCAAGAGGCCTTCGACCTCGTCGTCTTACCCAAGACCTCAAACCCAGCCCATCTACACCAGGCCAGTCTTGACCCCGTCGTCGTCCCAATCTTCTCTCTTCCCGATGCAGAGCTCCTCGTCAACCTCCTCCAAGCAAGTCCAACTCTCTGACAAAGCCCGTCGCGAACTCCGCGGCTACGCCAGCTCATTCGATCAATCCCGCAACCACCGCAGGCAATCCGCATCATAAGCCTTCACATTAGACACTTAACTTACGATATATACGAACGACCACGAACTCCACTTCACCCAACTCAAGCTGACACACTCCCCTCACACACATACATTACCATTTTACACTTGCTCTTCAGCATCAGATTGGGTGACTCGGAATGGTTCAAGAACCTTGAATCTTCCAGTGGATTATCGGCCAGGTTGTATGGCTACCAAAGGGAGTAATTTAGCAATTGGACCTTCCACCGGTTGGGTTACAATCATTACATTCTACTTAGATGGTGTCAAAACGTGGACTGTTTATATAATATATTTATTTAATAGCTTTGATAGAGGGGCGTGGTGGGCCGATGTTATATTGCCCGTAACTCTGTTAGAACAGCTTAGAGTGCATCGCCGTAAGGAGGCACACTAGATGTCTCATTCTTCCAGTTGAGAGGCGCTTGAGTGATGTCTATCTTTAATTGTCGTGCGTTAGGCACCTTCGCAACGTCGCACTTCTTGTATCAAACCCCATGGGGCTCGAGATCAGACCGCAATTTCGCACTTCTTGTACCAAGCCCCACGGGGCTCGAGGTCAGACCGCAATTTCGCGTTTCCTGTATCAGGCCCCATGGGCTCGAGATATTCGCTTTCTGAATTTTCCAGACGCGCGACTCAACCCAGAGGATTACGAAACATCTGACAAAAACAACATAATCAAGGAATGCCTTTGAGTCTATTGTCATAAGGGTCACTGAACTTACGCGTAGACCTGATTTTCTGGCCCACTCTCGAGGGTTGGGTCGTAACCTTCGTAACCCCTTGGATGGGCCTGTGCACGCGTTGGAGACGCGCCAGAAACCGTAATGATTCGCATCGTAACGAGGACCCTGAAGACAGTAGTAGTACTAGTATCTTGTGCATAGATATACCTAATTTGGCATAATGGCTCTGGACTTTGTTGGATGTGTGATGTTTCCCGTTTAATGTCAGATGACGACATGATTTCCTCAAGCTTGCGGTCCCGTCCCGTCACTCTTCGCCTTTGCCACTTGCTCTAGTCCATCGTCTAAGCCACACTCTACCATATCTTTGTCCTCTGGCTGACCGCAGCATTGCGGACAAAATGTCAGAAGAAGCTCTAGGGAATTTGAGATGAGCCAACCTGCAATAATTGGTAAAGATAGAGTACAGGCTGGAGTGTGGTTGTCATGGCGTTGGCCTTAGAGTGGACAACCAATGTAAGGACGATCGATGTAGTCCTATTTGCACTGCCATATTGCTTATCTACAGCTGCACTCTGGACCCGACATGATGGGGCCAGCACTAGAAGGGCGCCCACTAAATTCCAGAGGTGGTTTCCCTCTCTGGCTTCAGGTTGGCTTGTATGAGCGCCATCAAACTCACCACCCTCTTTGGCGTCGGCGACCAGAGATGTCTGGGCTCCAGATAATTATGAAGTCCGCCTCTAACGGACACCTTATACGACAGTAGTAATTTCTTTCAAAGCAGCCGCTTAGAGCTTGGAGAACACTACTTCTCAAATATATAACTTATACTTTAGTCAACTTTGAATTCAGTATGTCATTACCTTAACTATGATGCCTTTACGACAATACACTAATTATTAAGATTTTACACCCAAAGTTAATATCTTGTCAATTACAGCCAGAACGTCGTCATCGAACTGCTGTCAATGAATAGCAGCGCTACCCTCAACCTAGCCTGTGGATCATAAACCCCCACCTGCAAGTCAATATGGCTCACGAATCTTCTTCAGATCATGGAGATGGGAGCGTCTGTGACAACATCTTACCTTCCACTTTGGCCCATTTTGCGGACAAGCCTACTTCAGTAAAAACAATGATGAGCGAAGTTGAGGACAGGGCGACCACAAGTGGGCAACACCCATCTCCCTTAGAGCGCGCACCCGTTCACAGGGGAATCATATATGACACAACGGCCCTTAAACCCCTTTCGGACAGAGTTGAGGATTTCCAAGTAGCGGACAACAAATTTGCTTTCGTACCAGGTCAAATGTCGAAGTTGATAGACCCGAAGAGCTTATCAGCTGTCTACGCTGTTGGAGGGATAGAGGGTTTAGAGAGAGGACTGAGGACGGATAGACTAGGCGGCTTGAGTTCCGACGAAGCCTTTCTATATGGGACAATCTCGTTAGAGGAAGCAAAAATTACCAGACCACCATCGAAACATCCTCCTATGAGACATCGCACGGAATACGAATCTCCCAGGCCGCTAATTAAGGCTCAAGGACCAGACCAGTCGTTTTCAGATAGGAGGAGAACCTTTGGGGAGAATAGGGTACCAGAAAAGAAACCCAAAAACATCCTGCAGCTTGCATGGATGGCATACAATGACAGGGTTCTAATTTTATTGACTATCGCAGCTGTCATATCGCTAGCTGTCGGACTGTACCAAACGTTTGGTCAGCCACACAAAGAGGGCGAGGCAGCTGTTGAGTGGATTGAGGGAGTGGCGATCACGGTGGCTATTTTGATTGTGGTGGTAGTTGGTGCTCTGAACGATTGGCAGAAAGAACGTCAATTTGGTAAATTAAACAAGAAGAAGCAAGACCGCACCGTGAAGCTCATTCGATCTGGAAAGATACAGGAGATTTCGGTTTTTGATGTACTTGTTGGAGATGTGATGCACCTTGAACCAGGCGACGTGATACCAGTGGATGGTATTTTTATCGATGGGTACAACGTGAGATGTGACGAGTCTTCGGCCACGGGCGAATCTAGCCTGATCACAAAACACGCTGCTGCAGATGTGTTTCAGTCTATACTAGCTGGGGAGGATCTCAACAAGATGGATCCTTTATTATATCGGGGAGCAAAGTCAGCGAAGGGGTCGGTATGTTCCTAGTGACCGCCGTTGGAATCCATTCGAGCTACGGAAAGACTTTGATATCCCTTCACGAAGGCCCTCAAGTGACTCCTCTTTAGTCTAAACTATATCGCCTGGCTAACCAGATCGCAAAACTAGGAATTGGTTTGGCATTGCTATTATTTGTTACCTTGCTGATTAAGTTTTTTGTTCAATTGCCCGGGAGTACGCAAAATGCCTCTGAGAAAGCTCAAGAGTTCATGCAAATCCTCATCGTCACCATAACAATCATCGTTGTCGCCGTGCCGGAAGGCTTGCCGCTTGCGGTCACTCTAGCTCTAGCTTTTGCTACCAGGAAGATGTTGCAAGATAACAACCTGGTCCGATATCTGAAGGCGTGCGAGACGATGGGCAATGCGACAACCATCTGTTCCGACAAGACTGGTACACTGACTCAGAATACCATGACTGTAGCTGCAATTTGCATGGGTCAGAACAGCTCTGCCGGTGGCGAGGACAATACACCATTAGCGGAGAGACAGCTTGAGCCAAGCTTGACTGCTTCTGTTCGCGCAATTTCTAAACCTGTCAAGTGCCTTTTAAAAGATTCCATCGCGATCAATTCTACGGCGTTCGAGGTCCAAGATAAAGGACGTCTGGCCTTTACTGGCTCCAAAACCGAATCAGCCCTCCTTGACTTCGCGCATACTTCTCTAGGCATGGGCCCCGTCAGCCTAGAGCGGTCAAACAGCCGTACTGTTTACCTGGTCTCATTTGATTCTGCTCGAAAGTATATGGCTACTATAGTTCAGACAGAGCATGGCTTCCGGATTTATGTCAAAGGAGCTGCAGAGGTGATGCTCGGAAGGTGTACCCAAATCCTTCAAAATGTGGCTTCGGACGCTTCTAGCACAGCTATTACGTCAGAACATATGATTTATTTGAATCGCAATATCGAGAATTTTGCCACCAGGTCCCTGCGAACTATTGCCCTATTGTACCGCGATCTCCAGAGTTTGCCATGCCACGCGGCTGGAACCATGAACGAATTCCTCAAAACGGGCTTTGACGATTTGTTAAAGGACATGACGCTACTTGCCATTGTAGGAATTTGAGATCCCTTGCGGGAGGGTGTCAAAGCTTCTGTTGCAAGATGTCAGGCAGCTGGCATCACAGTCCGGATGGTCACAGGTGATAATCTACTGACCGCTAAAGCGATTGCCAGGGAATGTGGTATTCTCACAGACGATGATTTGGTGATGGATGGTCAGGATTTTAGGAAGTTGGGCGCCGTTGAGATGAACCGCATCATTCCTCGTCTGCAAGAACTCGCACGATCCAGTCCTGAAGACAAGAAGATCTTAGTCAAGGCCCTTCAAGAGCTAGGTGAGGTTGTCGCAGTTACTGGGGATGGCACAAATGACGCACCAGCCCTGACGACGGCTGATGTCGGATTTTCCATGGGCCTCACCAGCACGGAAGTTGCTAAAGAAGCCTCTGATATCGTCCTTATGGATGATAACTTCTCTTCTATCGTCAAGGCAGTCATGTGGGGCCGAGCTGTTGATGATGCCGTTCGGAAATTTCTACAAGTGAGCTGTATTATGTGTCCGTTGCAATTGTTACTCTCTGACTAAATCTCATTAGTTCCAAATCACCGTCAATATTGCCGCAGTGATACTAACATTTGTTTCTGCTGTTGCCAGCGACACTGAAACTTCTGTCCTAACAGCTGTTCAGCTGCTATGGGTAAACTTGATCATGGACACCATGGGTGCTCTTGCATTAGCCACTGACCCTCCAGCGGAGAGCATTCTAGATCGGAAACCGGATCCAAGATCATCGCCGTTGATCACAGTGACAATGTGGAAGATGATTCTTGCCCAGTCTATCTACAAACTCGTTGTATTACTGATAATACATTTTGGTGGTGATGCCATCTTTTCATACCACTCGGAGGGTGAAAGAGCGCAGCTAAGGACTATGGTTTTTAACACTTTTGTATGGATGCAGATTTTCAACCAGTACAAGTAAGCTAACTGCCTCTCCACTGTCTAACTTAAACTGATGCATAACAGCAATCGTCGGATTGATAATAAACTCAACATATTCGAGGGTATCACACGGAATTGGCTATTTATAGGCATCAACCTCACCATGGTTGTTGGGCAAGTCATCATCATCCTTATTGGTGGTCGAGCATTACAAGTGGTTCGTCTCAATGGGGCTCAGTGGGGATACTCAATTGTCCTCGGTTTCCTCTCGATCCCAGTCGCAGTTATTACTCGCCTCATTCCAGATGACATTTTTCAAAAGATCATTCCACATAGATGGCAACCGCAGGTAACCACTTCTACACTAGTAGTATCTGATGAAAGCCAACTGAAGGATTGGAATTCTGTGCTCCTGGAAATTCGCGAAGAGTTGGAAATTCTGTCGTGGATTCATGGCGGACGTCTTCATGCGTATAATCGACGAAACAAATCGTACAGAAAATCTAGCTTAAAACCTGTAGCAGTTATGGCAGGGCTTGTCGCTGGCAGTATCGGAGGTTGGCCTCGGACCGAGCATACCCTTTGACGTGGCACTGGACCCTGAGAATGGATTGATCTCTATTGAGCACAGTGATACGAGGATCGATCATGTTAAAATTGTTAGTAGCTACCTCCTATAATATAAAACTTACAGCTTATGAGAATTAATAAACTTCATTGTCCTCTTTTGCTATTCTAAAGCTCGCATAATTAATACTCTAGGCACGGCGCCTCCGCAGACCTTCAGGTGGCAGGAGTAATTTTCGTAAGTTGTGCTGATGTGATTCTTGCGAGCACCATTGGGGTTATTGCTGGTCGTAAGCACAATTAAAGACCCACTAGCCATTCATGAGCGATTCGAGAGCCTCGCAGTGTTCTAGGCGATTTGGTGACGGAACTATATGGAATATCTCCGACTTCGCCTACACGTAACCATGTCAAACAACCTCTTTTGAAATACCTCAATCACGTGGGTATTATATGGCCAATTATACTGCTTGAGATTATCGTGGCGAAAGTAGGACGTCATATATATGACTCACGTGACCATAGGTCCGATGAACCATTTAAAAAAATCCCAGATGCGCTACATAGAAATAATACCCCTCACAGACCGCTATTCTGCACCACCACGCTTTCCTGTAAGTAAAGATATTTCCACTTGAGATCCTTTCGACCACCCCACGCCGCTATCACTATGGGCGTTCTAGACTCACCGTCAACAAGTCGACCTCCACCGTCTTGCCCAAGATCGCTTCAG